>OW387136.1:612500-875266 GCA_936440205.1 Lepidonotus clava | reverse complement strand
GTCATTCGTAGCCCAGTGAAGGTCAGGCTTATTTGCTGAGATAAGACCCATCCTCAACCCTCCTCCACCTATCCCCCTTTCGCCCCACATGCCAGCTCTACATTGTCACCGATTTTCACCCAGTTGCCAAGATGGTGATCTTTGTTACCACGACAACAACGATAGGTTTAGGGGTCGTGGCTTGTACCGTGCATGTAACCAGAAGTTACTATACCCCAATATATCACCGTGATACCCCTCCCTCCCTGATAATGGTCCCCCATACCCTGACGACCCCCAGCACCACGCACACACCCAGGGTGACTTCACATTGTCAGCCCCACCCAGGGACAAAGGACGAGCGGACTTTGATGTGTATGGGGAGAGATGGAGATGGAATGGATTATCAATGTCTTTGTGTTTATTGTAGATTGTGAGTTACCCTGCCCCGCTACAAGAAAGGCTGTCGAAAATATACTCGTTTCACTTTGACTTTTGTGGTGTCATATCTTCATTTGTTCATTTCTTTTTAAAACTTGT
This sequence comes from Lepidonotus clava, assembly GCA_936440205.1. Lineage (NCBI taxonomy): Eukaryota > Metazoa > Annelida > Polychaeta > Phyllodocida > Polynoidae > Lepidonotus > Lepidonotus clava. The sequence goes on along the minus strand of OW387136.1, from coordinate 874,747 downwards.
TGTTCCCAGATCTCCACTCATAAATTGATGTATATATTTGTACAAGGTTATCCATGAAATATAAGTATACATGTAAGTTTCAGATGTTCCATGTACACTTTATCATGTATATTGTATATACATTTATTCATTTTGTTAATTCATCATTCATTTTATCAATCAATTAATTTATCTATTAAATTTATTCATTTTTAATTAATCAATTTATTTATTTATTTATCCATCTATTTATATCCTAGACTTACCGTGGGCGGCGGTCCGGCGGTGGAAGGAGTAGGGCGCGTGGCGGGCCTCCCTCAGGGCCCCCAGCCGGTCGCACGGGTGGTGCGACAGGCCCAGCGACAGTTGGTGCGACGTGGGCGACATGAGCGCCGCCTGGTGGGGGGAGCCCGTGCCCAGGTACCAGGAGGACGTCACTGGGGACAGAGAGAAAGGTACGGGTTACTACGAGGATACAGGTATACTAATATGGACAAAAGTTCAGCATTACTATAGGTTACCATAACGATAGAGATCGAATGTATATAGACAAAATATAGCGTTTTTATAACGACACAGGTCTTCTAATATGGACAAAAGTACAGGTTACTGTGGCCATAGAGATCTTATAATATCATAGACAAATTACAGTGTTATTATAACGAAAAATGGTCTGGACAAAGGACAGTGAGGCTTGTATACTTATCAAGAAATGTGGTTAAACAATCCGCTGGTAAATCATAAATAAAATGAGTTACACTGAATTTAATAATGTATTCCCTAGTCCGAGTTCATAGGGGTAGTCTGTGGGCTCAACTTATAAAATTATAGCGAAATATAGTGATAAGCATAAATTTCACCACCCCCTCCCCCTTCATATCTCTGCTAGAGGACGATAGTTTTGCAACAATAGCGGCCTTTCTTTTTCCGTAGATAGATCAAGCGGATGACCGCCGACTGACCACCAACTGACCACTGATACGGTGTGATTTCCCCCCCCCCCCCTCCCCATCAGTACTTCACACATCAATAGGAGATAAGACACGGCCGCTACCACCTTTACGCAACGTCCGTACGTGTTATCTGCTGACTTATTACCAGGGGAGGCATTTCATTGAGATATCTCTACGGGTAAACCGAGGTCGACTGTCTGATGGGATCAACACACAGGGGGGATCCCAGTTCCCAGGTCCTCTTTCACCTCTTACGCTTTACTGGCAAGTCTATTGATGAAAGGTTGGGGGGGGGGGGGCAGATGAAAAGCATAATATAACGAGAACATATTGGCCGTGGTTCTATATATAACGTTCTATTAAACAGAAATTACTAAGATAGGAAAGTAGTTAGTCAGTCCTGTCATGTGTCGTATCTTACCCATATGTGGGGAAACTCTGAGGCTGTCCCACACACACACAAATCCAAGCCACTATATACTAGTATGCTGATGGGGAATGTTAACAACAAATGTACAATACGCCCATGTACGGCATGCCTCTTTATTGAACATTCATGTATGGTATGCCCATCTATGTTAACCCCCTTGTATGGTAAGCCAACATACCCTACCCCATGTATGGTATGCCTGTGTATGGTAAGTCTGTGTATGATACGACCATGTACGGTATGCCCACCAGGGTACGCCCAACTATGTTAACCAGTTAACTCCCTTGTATGGTAAGCCTGTGATCCCTACCCCAATGAATGGTACATCCATGAACGGTACGTCTAAGTAAGGCATGGCTATGTACGGTACATTTATGTATGGTATGCCCATTTTGGTTAACCCCTTAGTATTGTATAAAAGTGTACGATATGCCGGTGTATGGTACACCCATTTAGGTTAAACCCTTTGTAAGGTACGCATGTGTCTAATATGGTACCCCAACTTATGTCAACTAACACACCAACAAGCTGCACATAATTCACATCCTTACTCAGCCAACGGAGCCATTCTGGATATAGAGTTAGATTTGTATTGCAGAGGGAAAAGTAAACATATCACTTTACAACAAGCTGCGGCCTCTTCACACCGCCTCGCTTTGATCTCGATCACGTGACCGAGTAAGCACACCGGCCCCTGCCTGCCTTATGTTTCTTTAAGAATAAGAATAATGAAAAAAATATGAAAAACCAACATCTCTTAGATGGAATAGAAAATAAAAGGATTGTGAACAGGGTAAGAACACCTGTGCCCGACCACGTGGCCTTTACTGACGAGCTGTTCCCGCCAACCTTCTCCCATTTCGCAGCGAAATGAAACTCATTGTGAGGCCGGAGAGTGTGTTTATTTTTGCAGACATTGAGCTAACAATAAGCGGGGTGCATCTTGGCTGGCATGTAGGCTCTAAGCCCGGCTTAATCATACTCAGCTTAGCGGGGCCGTGTGGAGCGGGGGGAGGGGGGGATGGTGTATGCCAATCACGTGCTACTAGCGGCATGGTAGTTATGATATGTGTGGGTATACCGAGTGAACTGTGAGGTTTGGGGCATGGGCATACCATACATAGAGATAAAGGGTAGCGGGTACCATATATATGGGGGTATCATACATTGGGGTATCGTACCCTACATGGGGTTACTCTACACAAGGTAAAATACATGTGGGTGCCGAACATGGGGGGCCTTTTATGGGGAGATCGTGCACGGGGAGACTGAAGGCGGGGGTATGGTACATGGGGTTGTAATACACTCGGGTGCCATGCATCGGGGTATGGTACTCAGGAAGAACATACACATGGAGACCATGCATGGGCGGACAGTCTGCCAGTGAATTGTACGTGGGTAGACTCTATACTGGTGGACTCTATACTGGGTAGACTTTATACTTTTGGACTGCTCATGAGTTGACTGTACAATGGTGGACAGAACACCGGGGACCCAGGGCCGGATCCAGATTTTTTTGGAAAGGGGCTGGGGCGCCTATATCTAAAATGTCCCGGAGAGAGGGTGCGCTAGCGTTACATCAACAAAATTAAAATTTTGCAAAAAAAAAAGGGAGCGCCCCATGCGCGCCCCCCTCCCCCTAAATCCGTTTCCTACACTAGTCGACCCCCAGTGTTGTTACTTGTCGGCAGGTAGGAGTAAACCTCGTTAAGACGGTGTGTACTTTGTGGAATTGTCGTTAAGTCGTGTCAAAACAGGTGTGTATTACTAAACCCCGGGTGAAGGGGAGTCGGCTTGTCGGAGCACCACGGACCACCAAACGGCTAATGTGTAGTTAGAAAATAAACTAGTGAAGTCCCTTCCATGAATTCAACATCTTCTACTCGTATTATAGCTTGTTTGATTTAGTCCTATATTGTTTTCCAGAAATGGTATGTACCCATTAAAAGTCTTATCAAAGATAAGGAATTCAATCAGTTGTCCAATTTGGTTCTGTTGAAAACAACCTAGTCTGGCAGTGCACCCGACCGAACAACAGTGTGAAGGTCTACGGTACGTTTTAAAGGGGACTTGAAACAAAACGGTGTGAACTCTCAAAATGACCACGGCGGCGACATTGTCACATCCAGGACCATAAACAGTCACGAGGAGTTTATACCCACGAAAACCCCACAATGGCAAAAGTGTCATGTCCAGTATATATCCTGGATGTTTTCTGGTGAGAATTTAGCGGATTTAGAGGGGGCGCGAGCGGGGGCGCACACCTCCTCCTTTGATGGCAAAATTTAGACTTTTTTCAATGTGAAAAATTTCCCCTGGTTCCATTAGCGTCCCCTCCCCCACCCCCCGCTGTCAAAATCCAGAACCCGCCACTGAATCGTGTTATCGTGGCCGTTAAAACTCCTCCATGTTATTTCGTGCATGTTTTTGGTCGGGCCCCTGCAGCCGTCTGTGAGACTGGCCGGTCTGGGCGGGCAGTGACACTCGGGCCTTCTCCGGTGACGGGTCCAGCTTTTTGAAAAGGTGGAGGTGCTGTAATAGAATAAGGGGGCGCCCCCTGATCTCCAGAATTTCGTATTAAAAAATCTAAATTTGCCCCCCCCCCCAAAAAAAAAAAAGAAAGAAAGAAAGAAAGAAAAAAAAAAAAATCCCCCCTTACTACCGTTATTCATGACCTACCCAAGTCCCCAGTCCCCTCCCATCGTCCTAACGTTAGGGGAAAACACCCCCCCCCCCCGGCCTACTCCCATAAAACCAACCATTTCACCGCTGTATGGAGAAGGACGATCTATATCTTAATGCTGGTGCCCGACACGTCGGACAATACCCTACAGACATTTACCCGTCACCGCCGGGAACCAGCCGGCCCGTTTTCCCGCCCTTTTAGTGTGTAGCAGACGACATCGAGACAAGGACGACACTCACGGTGAGAAAGACGCTTCTGGTCGCTGTCCATGACGTCATCAAAGCTGGCCGACCCGTAGTCCTTTTGATCAGGTCTGCAAAATGGAGGGAGACAAAATGAACCAATAGAAAACAGGTGACGGGACGCCATAATCCACGGCCGGGGCAATTTAGACACATTATAAAACCGCCGCCGGCCATTTTACAACTCGCAGGGCCCCGGATGCAGCGTTCCGCTTTAGCAGACGACAATTTAGGAACATTTCAATTTGGGACGCGGACACGTCGGGTTTACCTTTATGACGGCGTCCCTTTGTGCGCCGTCACCCTGTCGTCTGCTCGTGGGCGATAATATAGTGATTCTTTGATGTGAGGCCTGGTCACCGACGGAAAAAGCCTCAAACCAGTGATAAAAAGCCTCAAACCGTCATTATTATCGCACCTGGAGGTTCTTTTGACCCAGCTGCTTTACTCTGTGAAACATCCGCCATTACAATAAGGTTATTTAGTCTAAATTGTCACTTTAAAAATCACAGGGCCATATATTGAATAAATAGGGCGAAGTCGTTACTTTAAGTCAGTTTTAGAAGAACTAGTTAAACCAAGACAGGTTTCGGCAACACTCACCTTTCCTTGGCGTCTTGGAAGGCTTTGGCGAAGGGGTTGTACTTGATTTTTAACGCAGTAATCTGGAAATAAAATGTTGTGAGAAATGAGTAGGTGTTTCGTACTTGTTTATATGTATACCAGCGAAATAAGAACGGGATAATACGCACAATTTATATTGTATTTCGAACATTATATATATATATATATATGTATATATATATATATATATATATATATATATTCATTAAAATCATGATGACATTACGATTGAGTTTAGTGTATACCAGTGGCAGATCAAGCTTTTTACAAGGGTGGGGGACCACTAATAGAAATGGTGGAAGGGGCTTATTTCGAGAATTGTACAAGAAAAAATTATAATTTTGCCAACAAAGGTGGAGGCGTGCAGGCGCGGATTTAGGGCGCACGCCCCCCCCCCCCATTTTAGACCAAATATTATTATTTTTTAAATGTAAAATTCAAGCGCCCAGAGTGTGCAGTAAAGAAACACTGTAGCACGGCCTCCCTTTTTTAAATTCCCGGATCCGCCCCTGGCGTGCACCCCAGCGTCCTCTTTGAATCCGATGGATACCGATCAGTCGATGAGCAGGGAAAAGTGTCTGTGTGTGTGTTTGTGTGTGTGGGGGGGCGGGGGGGGGGGGGGGGTTAGTCCGTTTCACATACAAATAATGTTAGCATCTAGGGGCAGATTTGTTGGAGAAGTTGGAGAAAATTGGAAAATGATGCCCCTTCCCCTCCCCCCGCCCCCGCCTCCCCCTTCACCGCCCCGCCCCGGCCGGCCTCCCTCACCCCGGCTGCGGTCACTCCGGGCCCGGCCTACCCTGGACACGGGCGGCCTCCTAGAACTGACCACTGACCACAGTGACTGTGGAGAAGCCAGGGGGGGGGGGGGTCACCCCGGCGGCCCGTCCCCTGTAGTCCCGGCGTCCTACAGGGGGGCCTCGGACGCGCTGACCGCGTTACAGTGATCCTAAAAGGGCCTTTTACGAGCTGTTAATTCTCGGATCCCTCAGCCAACCCCCCCCCCCCCCCACCTCCCGCCCCCGTCGGAGACTGGGTGGTGTCCCTGTGGTCACTTTGACCGTCCATGGCCGGGGTAAGGAGGTTCCGGTCCGACTTTTAGGGGTCTTCGAGTGGTTTCAGATTGTATCTACCGCCCTTAATGTGAATCGGCGCGGCTGAGAAGATACATGGAGGGTGCGTTCACACCGGGCGCGGCGCGGGCGGTGTGACACCCGGCCCGCCATGTTTTATTGAGATCTGTACCATATTATTTCCTATGTTTACCGCTACGCGCGACATAGCTCCATTGTACAAAGTCCTGTTGGATATGGGGATTTGCCGCGTCGTGGAGTGTCGCCGCGCCGCGTCTGGTGTACACACACCTTTAGACGGCGGTGCGCGCGTGTGTATGCGGGGCTTTTCCAAGTAAGGGACTCATCGGTATTGAAAAAGTCCTGGCGCCCTCTCGGGGAGTGTTAGTTTCACGTTAGAAAATTAATATTTGACCAAAAAAAGGGGGACATTAAATTTTATTTATTTATATGATTTCTATTAGTACATGTAGTACATTGTATATGTTGTGTTTGTGTGTAACATCGCGCCTCCACTACTGACCTCCTCGTTCTGCTCTCACAGTACATGCATTTATACATAGTAATACATCCTATATGAACTAACCTCCTCGTTCTGGTAGGCGGTGACGGCGACGAACTGAGTCTCGGTGAAGGCGTGCGTGGCGATGGTCCGCTTCTCGTCCCCGGCCCCCATCTTAATGATGTGGACTCGGGGCTGGTACTTGTGGAGAGAGTTCAGCATGATCTGTGGAGGGAGAGAATTTATTATACAATAAGGTCAGCTGAAGTTACAGATTGCTTCTTTTTGTTTTATATCATGTACATTATCGATCATCAGGGGCGGATCCAGGTGGGGCGCATGTGCGCGAATGCACAAGCTTTTAGTGCATAGCCTATATGCTGACCCCCACCCCTCCTTCTGAAATTTTGTATCCGCCCCTGATCCTTAACAACAAGTTTAAGTTTATCCAAAGGAGTTGCCGGAAAACATGAAAAAAGCGACCATTTTAGGTTTAATGAAGCATAAACCAACCGCATGTCATATTAACACCTTATTACATTATAATCGGCCGGAAGCGGAACTGAGGGGGATGGGGAGACGGCGTCACGTGACCACTTCCGGCCGCGTTGTCTTACTCCAGGGTGGGGGCGGGGGCGTGCAGGTAAGGGATGGGGATGGGTGGGGGTGTAGGGGCGTCGGGGTTCTGGGACCTGGACCCGCTGACCACCACCTCCCGGCCTGTTAAGGGGATGGGCCTCGGGAGGATGGGCATTGGGAAGTGCTCATTAAGGTTGTAATGAAAAAGTATTTCACAAAAAAGCAATTCAATCTATTATGTTTGCACATAACATAATTAGTTTAGTATAAAAATTCAACTGTATAACAATGGTTTTGGGGATGTCTGAAAAGTTGTCCGTGGAGAATAAATTCTCTCAGACTGTGATTGGAGCAGGACCGTCAGGGAAAGTCAAAAGTTTTTCTCGACTACCCCTCCCCCTTCTCCACCTATCCCCTCCCCCGCCCCGTCCCATGTCGATCCACAGCCACCCCTCCCACCTCTTGTAGAACGTCGGGTGTCAACGACCACAAATTACCGCAAATTACCCACAAAACAGCGACAATCCAATTACAGACACGCCGCGCGGCCCGAGGGAGTGGGTGACGGATGGGGGGTGGGGGGGGGGGGGGGAGGTGAGAAGGGCCATAAACAGCCTGCTGTCCCACGGGGTCCAGCCTAAACCCCTCGAACCTCTCCGACTTGGCCTAAACTCCCCTCGGCCTAAAACCCCTGAACGCCTCGGTTCATGGAGAGTAACATAATTTACCTATCTTCCCCTCCCTGCTCGGCCCAAACCCCAATCCTTCGGCCTTAAGACCACGACCCCTCGGCCAATAACCCGTCCCCCCGCACCTCCCGTACCCCGCCCCCGGCCGCTGGCAGCACTTACATAGCCCCAGGCCTCCCCTCTTCCCAGAGTCTCACCTGTCTCCCCCTCAATCCCCTCCTCCTCTACACCCGCCGTGATTGGGAGTTAGTGAGAATTGGTCCGTTCTTTGTGACCAGTGTGATGGTCGGGGCGATACGGCACCCAGGGACTGGGAAGGGAGGGAGGGGGGGGGGGGGGGTACAGAGGTACTGTTTTACCCTGATGAAATGTAGCCAACTCTTCAGGAGTAGGATGAAATGAACTATGAACTATGACGCAGTTCGCTAACTTTCCAAAACAACAATGGTTTTTTCTCTGACATTTCCCAGAAACTGCCTTCAATTCTCTCGAAATTGTCCCTGGTACAAATGGGAGGTATATTTAACGATGCAAAGATGAGACAAAAATTTATTTTTGTTTAAAATCATGCCCATTGTTTGTCACAACTGCATGGAATCACATAAATCATGAGTAAACATCCACATGTACAATGTACAACACCAGGCAGTGGTGATACATCGCCACAAGCCCTGCTAGATTTAGATTTTGTGTTTGAAATGACAAGTCATACCAAAATCAGTTTAACCTAATCCCAATGCAAATAATCCCCCGTGGCTAAAGACCCAAGTTATATACTTCTGTACTAAGTTGGTTCGTTATTTTTTCAGTTATTCTCCATTGTGTGTGTTTAACCTCTTCTTGTTTTCTTTTAATATATCCCTGTTTATATACAGAGCTTTAATCCCCAGAACAATCAAAGGCAAGATCGGTTAAACAACAAAACCTAAATCCACCTGTTATACATTTCCTCAGAACCAGTATCTGTACTCCACCCCCCCCCCCCTCCCTTCCCACACCTCCCCGCGGACCAGAAATGGGTACCAACTGCAGTCAAACTCTCACTAGCTGTCGGACTCTCTGTAGCTGTCAAGCGCCAATTACAATAGCTCAAAAAGGGGGGCTGTCAGATAATCAAAACACCTTTTTCGGGAACTGTCAATAATATATTATCTTTGATACTAGAATAAAAGTTGCCTGTAATCTAATTCCTTCATAATGTCCCCCAAACAAATTATTGGGTTCTGAAATTTGCAAATTGCGAATATGAAATTTATTGATAAATGCATTTTGGAGGGGCGGTCCATGAGATATTCTGAAAAGGAGGGGCAAGGGGAGCTGTCGAGACGTAAAACTCAGGTAAGAACTCACCTGTCCGGAGCCCTGCATCTTGTTGGTGAGCTTCACCTTGGAGAAGGACACGGGCTCCTTCATCCAGTGGGCGCCGAAGTTGGGGCTGTCGGGGTGGACGTAGGCGGTGTTCGGGGAGGCCGGCTCCGCCTTGCCCCCCGCCACCCACTCCCCGTTCACGTACTTCCAGCGGTGCCCGTCCACCGGCACGAAGTCCGTCACCACCGTGTAGATGGCCGACGGGTCGAGGCCCGTGATGGTGACGCGCTTCACCGGGAACATCCGCCTAGAGAACGAGAGGTAAGAGGGGTTAGTAAAAGGGGCACGAAGTCCGTCACCACCGTGTAGATGGCCGACGGGTCGAGGCCCGTGATGGTGACGCGCTTCACCGGGAACATCCGCCTAGAGAACGAGAGGTAAGAGGGGTTAGTAAAAGGGGACGAAGTCCGTCACCACCGTGTAGATGGCCGACGGGTCGAGGCCCGTGATGGTCACCCGCTTCACCGGGAACATCCGCCTGGAGAGTGAAGAGATATAGGTAAATGGTTTGTAACAGTATTATGACATACAGGAGGGGCGGATCCAGATCTAGAGGTTGGTGGGGGGGGGGGGGCTATACCGAAGTCGGGAGTTCAGGCCTGCACATGCGTGGTCCTTTGGCGCCAATAGTTTTCGGGGGTCAAGCGAGACACCCAGCCAATGAGGAGTGTCCCATTGTACCACGTGACACAACATGGCCGCGCCCAGTGCTAAACTCCCGTGTACCCTATATCAAAAGAGTCCTGGCGACCACTCCAGGGGCGCCAGTTTTGTATTTAAAAAATTGATACCCCCCTCCCACACAAAACAAAGGAGGGGGTGACGGTCCATCACCCATTTGTTATACGATTCACAATCAAAAGCCCCCTAAATCCGCGCCTGTACAACACAAGTACTCCAGGAGTCCTCCAGCTGCAGGTTCTTTAGTAGGACAAGGTTTAGGACAAGGTTTATTTCTTGATCCATCTCGGAGAAAAGAGCGAGTGAAAGTGAAGAGTGAAAAGAGTTCTATTGGCAACAGGGCCCGAGTCCCGACTCCCTCATTTTACTGCTAATGGGAATATCACTTGATAATGGAGTGCCACTCAAGGCGATCAGCATGCATGAAAACTAATGTGGCCTTCTCTTAAAGTCAATGACAGGGGGTTACAAAATAATTAGTAAATACAGTAACTGCGTACAAGTTGGTGAAACCCTGTTTCGGGAGGTAACCGAAAGTGGCATTTGTTTTTAATTAAAGATGTGTTTTGAGTGGGATAGACCGGGGACATTCCTGTCAGTCGATCGTTGGTGCGGCAGTTAGCAATGATTGCAGCAATGTCTCTGTAATTGCGACCAACGAGTTGTCACCCGCTATTGTCCAACAATACGCGCTCTCCTGGGACGGTCTAAGAACGGGTGAGGGTCGGCGTTAAGGTTAACGGTATGAGTGTAAGAATGGGTCAGGGGGGTTAGGGTTAGGGTGAGAATGGTTTCTGCTAAACCTAACCTTTCACGTGAAAATGCTCTCTGGTTGACTAAATTAGGTCTCCATTCCCCTCCTGCATTCTGTTACACACACCCATATCCTATATAGAAACAATGGTTACAAAATTATTCTCTCTGCTCCGTCACAGTATACTTGATAAATAACCTCAATATGGCTCGAAACTTGTCCAAACGTCGGCGTCTTCAGAGAGTAGGAAGTCATCAAACAGAGGTTTGGAGACCGGTCGGGTTTCCAGGGAGGTCTGATCATAGCGTGAAAAGTACTGAGCAACGTCTATAAAACCACAAAAAGTGGTGAAAAAAAATCACCCGGAAAAAAAGTAATATGCCGCCCTCCAAGTCTCTATCATGTAGTTTCGCGGGTTATAACCCCCTATAACGGGGTGCAGCCGCCGGTCGCCGGCGACCAGCTCCGCGCCCCCTGGCGGCCACTCGGCGGGAAGAGTCACGTGACACCAAGATGGCGGCGGGTCACGTGACTCCAACATGGCGGCCGTGTGTTGTTGTCTGAGGCCGTGATCCATGTTTTAGACGTGTTTGTCCAGAGGCTGCTTCAGTCTGGTCGCCTGGCCTCGATTTAACAGGCTTCTCTCTATAGCGGCATAAGGCGCATTTACTAAATCCCGGTGACTGATAAAAAGAGGTGAGAGAGAGCCGACGACTACTTAGCTCGACCAACAAGCGGAATGTACTGTTTCTACAACTACATCCATCCCAAAGGCTTAAATTGTTGTACCAATGAAAAATTATTTACAAAATTATCGGGGTATACATTAAGAGAATACAAGGATGATGAATACCTGCAGACTAAATAAACGGTACTAAATAAATGCTGGAATGCTAGTACAGAGAAATGTACATGTAGTATCACATGGAAAAGATAATTCAAATTCTTTTATGGGTTTTTGGGCCCACAAAAAATCACATGTAAAAGATACATAAATAAAAGACAACGTCCTGCCGCCCCACAGGGTGCGACATTGAAAACTATTAACCTCAACAATTTGGTGGGGGGAGGGGGTGGGGGGTGTTACAGTGCTGAAATGCGCCCGAGATGCCATGTGGCTAATTAATTCTGACTTCACCTTTTCAACACGGTCCAACAACAACCGTCTGTTATTCAATTCACAATCAAAGTCATCTCCTGGTCGTGAAGGATGTCGTGTAATGAATATGGACAGGAATAATGCCCTCTTTGGTCCCAGCAAACAGTGGCCGGGGGCGCTTCACGTAACGAATACCACGCCTGGTTCACAGGTCCCTGAATTCTCAGAGCCGGGGACAGGGAAATGACACTAGGTAATTCAATTAAACCACGGACTGTGAGGGTGCGACGTTAACAGCTGTTGTAGGAGCTCATGGACTCAGGGTTTTGATTTCTGTAGGCGATAACGCGTCTCCGCCGACGTCCGCCACACCCCACGGAAACCACCCCGAATGTGGCTGAGTTCTCTCCTCCGTACTGGCGTGGACAGGACGGTGTTTGGGATATTTTCTTTAATTAACTGAAGTGGAAAATAAACGGGTTGGATAACCCTGTCTCAATATAGTCGTTGTTAGTCTTTTTTAGTTCGTATCAGTTCGGGTGACAAAAATTATTAGTCCGCGACTATTTATTTATTTTCATACAAGGATAAGAATTTTCGACCTGAAACGTCGAAGGTGAAAGGTCCTTCCTTTTGGGGGTTAGATATCGACCGTGAGAAATCGCAATGTCAACTGAGAAAAAGGTAGATGAAAGGTGAAATGTTTTTGCCCTGGAGAGGGACGAAAATTTGGGTGACGCGACGCGGGGTCGCGACGCGGTCTTCCTGTCTACTGGGCCCCGGCCCCGGCCCCGGCCCGCCTGCCCAAGTCTCCGGCCCAATCCCCCTCAGTGGTGGAGTTGGTGGACTCGGGCGCGGGGACGCGCGGAGTGGGGGGGATTCTGGGATCCCAAAATATTAGTAAAATGTCAGAAAAAAAAAACATATGAACTAAAATGACTCTTTGATCCCACTTCAAGTTACCTGAAACCCCTTGTCTTTTACTTGGAGCCCCCTTTCAAGGTCCAGGGCTGCAGCTCCCCCCCCCCCCCCCCCCCCAATTGAAGATATCTGAATCCGCCCCCGGTGAAATATAAGAAATCTTGTCAATAGTGTTCGTCGGAACCGCCTTAATTTTACCTGGAACCCCCAGTGACTTTAGGGCTGGCTACGCCCCTGACCCCCGTCCCCTTCCATGGGTCCGTCCGTTCCCGCCCTCACCCCCGGACCCGTCCCCGGTCGGCCCCGGCCCCGTCCCGGACTCCGTTCCCCGTCCGGCCCGGAGTACCGGCCCGGCCTCCACGGGCGGACCGCCCGCTCCGTCACGGCCCGTCTCGCCGCGACCGGTCGCCGCCGTCTGTCCAACCGCCGTTATCCGACTTGATACGATCATTTCGCACCACCGTTTAGACCTCACATTAAGGATAGACAACACCTCTCAGCGGCCAATTCGCGGGACTCTCTTTAAATCTGCATATATTTTTCAGTATGTATGGCATTAATATGAGTGTAATGTCATTAAATAGCCTTTTGATAACCCTATTTATCCCTATAACTCATACATTGATGTGTAGATTTTTGCCCGTGTGAGCCTGCCAGGAATGTAAAAAACGCATTTTTCACTTTTATTTTTTGAACATGAATATCTCACTTAATATATCATGTAAAGGCTTGAAACTTTTACAACATATAGAATACATTCATTTGAAGGGAAGCGTGTCTCAGATTTTTTATTTAGGTCTTAGTTTTTGTTTTATAAAATATAGAAAATAATATTAAAAAAATAAACATAAAGTTTCCCTTTTTTGACATAAAATGAAAACCAGGACCTAAATGAAAAATCTGAGACATACTTCCCTGCATATGATAATTATTTACGTGCTCAAGAAATTTCATAACAATCTAACGAGTGGTTACCGAGATATTCATGTTCAAAAAATAAAAGTGAAAAAAAATGTTTCGGGCAAATAATTCCTAAAATCTTAAAGTGTTCACAACAAAATGTGTTCCAAAAGATAGAAAAAAATGTGCTCTTTCATTTGATATATAGTACATTGTTTTAGCCCTACTGGTTATTGCACAATATTCATTGTCGCAAATGAAGCCACTCTGAGGTGTTGTTTATCCTTAAGAAGCGAGATCCTGGTGTGGTGCAGGCAATGTCGACTTAATCTCACTTTGATAAGAAGGGGTTGATCCAGGGATTCAGGTGGAGGCGCGGGGCGCGGGGCGCGCGCCCTCTCCTTTTCTCGATAAATTTGAAAAAAAAATCCGGTCCAAGGGGTCTTGACTCCCCCCCCCCATTTTGTTGGAAACCTAAAAACTTAGCAAAGAGGGAAAATAACGTGTGTGTGAGTGCCGCCATAGTGATTAGTATATGTATATGCTAAATGCTGACCCCTCCACCTTTCAGAAATACTGTCTCTGTCTCTGATCCTGATAGTTTAGAGGAAAACTTCACTGTTCAGATAAACGCGACCAGCCATGGCCTGGCGCCTTCCAGGTCCGGTCGGGAATTTGATTTTTTGTTAGAAGTAACTCGTCAACCCAGATGAAACTAAATAAAACGGACGGAAGAACAACTGAGAATGACCCACGGTTTATAAAGTGACAGGAATAGACCGGCTGGTGTATTGCAGGACATTAGGACCTTCCCTGGAACCAATGAACCAATCAAAGTGGAGCTACATGAACACACTGTCACCAGGGGCAACTCACCCCCCCCCCCCTGCCCCTACTATACACACAGGGGTTCTCCACTCACTCTACACCAGCACGCTCACACAGTAGCATGCATTTAAAGTCTCTGATCCTGAACCTTCCCTGAATACGTGTGTGGGGCACTTAACATGTTGGCCAATACCATCGATAAGGAGTCGGAGGCCTTCTCAGTGGTCACGCACGTAGCTCAGATAGCAGAGGACGCCGCCACCCTGGAGTGGTCTGCGGTCAGAGAATGGTCCCAGGCATGCCTGGCCCACATAGAGGAGGGCCAGGCAACCTGGGCGGATGACGACTTGTTCTCTAAGGACCGAATGCGCATATCATGGCTAAAAGGAGCCCAGAAACCGATGGTAAACATCCCATGTCCCGGCCACAATGACGAGACATGTAAGGAAAAGGCAGCACACTCCGAGGCCAGGATCACATGGATCCACGAGTGTGGAATATGCTACTATGGCCTGGTGGGCACCCCCACGACACACGGTGCCTCCAAATGTAGAAAGAAACCAGCACTCAGGGCCGCACAGGACGAGGCGAGGAGCGAGTACAAGAAAAAGCAGCACCACAATCCAAAGAGGGACCCGAAACCAGACGCAGGCAGGTCAAAAAACTAACTCCAGGCCCACCCCCGGCTAATCAACAGGCCAAGGGGGAGTGGGCCACCACTAGCCCAGCCGGGCTGCCCGACGACGCCGACAGTACTACGGACTGCCACCCAGTACCCCAGGAGGACGCGAGGGAGATGGACGCTCTCCCCGACAAGGAATCAACTGATGACCGCGACGCCTACCCCAAGAGCAATGCTGATCACCGTCAAGTCCACGAGCCTGCTCAGGAAGCGGCCCGTCAGGACACCACCGAGCAGGCACTGGCCAATCCTGCTCACGAAGCCGAATCCATGCAACACCAGCAGGACTTGGCACCAGAGACAGGGCATCCAACGGAGGATCGGCCCCAACTCAATGGCCCCGGTGGTCCAGACAGCGGCACCACCCCCAGCAGCCCACCAGCCGATCAATGTGTCCCCGCCCTCGGGGGTTACATGGCCTGGCCCAACCCGGCCAACACGGTCCCCGAGCATCTTGTGAGGATCTACGATGCTGTGAAGAGCGCACAAGCTCACAACTACATGGGTGCCCGTCTGGAGCTGAGCACAGGCCTTATTCTTGAGGCCTGGAGGGAGGAGGCCACCGCTGACCCTGCCGACCAGATTGTACTGGATGGAGTGGCATATGGCTTTCCCATCCAGTACACCGGTGGACCCATCTACGGCCGCCAGAAAGTCCCGAACCATGCCTCGGCCACCAGGTATCCCAGCCAGGTTAACGACTACATACAGCAGGAGACTCGGCTCCATGCCCTCGCCGGCCCATTTGATGAACCCCCCTTCGTACCTTGGCATGTCACTAGCCCGCTCATGTCCCGGGAGAAAGGAGACGGGGAAGAACGACGCATAATAGTCGACCTCTCATTTCCCGATGGAGGAGTCAATGCCTCCATCCCACACCACATATTCAATGGGGAACACGCAGTACATAACCTCCCCACCATTGATCATGCCACCACCCTCATCTCAAGCATGTCGCCCGGGGACATCCATCTCTCGGTCATTGACCTGTCCCGGGCATACCGACAATTTCCTGTGTGTCCCATGGACTGGCCCCTGTTGGGGATCGCCCACGACGGGAAATATTTCTTTGATCTCAGGGTGCCGTTTGGGGCGAGGATGTCATCCTTCGCCATGCAGTCAGTGGCCGAGTTCTTACTCAGAGCGCTCAGTAAAAAAGGAGTCCGCGCCCTGATGTACCTAGATGACATCCTCATTGTCGCCCCGAACGCTACCCTGGCCCAGACACACTACGGCCTCACCAAGGACCTTATAACCCGCCTCGGCCTACATGTGGCAAAAAACAAGCTACAACCACCGTCCCAGCTGGTCAGATGGTTGGGCATACGCATCGACATTGGAAGGAACCAGCTCTCTATCCCCGCCGAGAAGCTCGCCGAAATAAAGCAGTGCTTGGCCGCGGCAGCGAAGAAGAAGATTATCACGACACGCCATATGCAACGCATAGTAGGTCTTGCTAACCACCTGGCAAAAATTGTCAGGGCGGCAAGGGTCTTCATTGCCAGGCTTCTCGCCGCACTCCGCGCGGCCGAGGGCGGGGACATTGATGTCAACAACCACGTCCGCGCCGACCTGGCGTGGTTCGCCAGGTACATCTCCCAATACAATGGGAAGGCGATCATCCCATCCAACCTCGTGGTCCTCAGGATCTGGGCTGATTCCTGCCTCAAAGGGGCGGGAGCCTCTGACGGGAAAGGATACTATGCATATACCTTCCCCGCAGACTATGCAGAAGCCCACCATATTACCCAGCTGGAGGCCATAAACTGCGTGGCCGCGGCGAGGGTATTCATAGGGCCACACCATGCAGGCGGGACGGTGAAAATCCACTGCGACAATAAGGCTGCAGTGGAGGCCTTCACTTCAGGAAGGGCCCGCGACCGAGTGCTGGCGGCCTGCTCAAGGGCCATATGGTACAAGGCCGCGGAGACTGACACCACCGTGGACTTCACCCACGTCCCGGGGGAGGCCATGGACCTCCCCGACGCCCTGAGTCGCGCCTCGCTCGACCCTGCCCATAGAGAACTGGCGGACAAATTCATACGGAGGCTCACCCTCACCAAACGACGAGTTGACCATGCTCACTTCAGTTATGGCTCTTTTATATAATTTTTAGACCCCTACACGGCTCTGCTCGCGGAGGCGGCGGACAACAGGCAACGGACAGCACACAGGCCGGGCACCACTAAAGGGCGCCAGGCAGCCGTCCGCTCCTACATCGCCTTCTGTCACCAAGTCCATGCTCGATACACCAGACCCACGTTTGTCATCATATGCTGGTTCATAGAGCATTTGGCCCGACAGCGCAAGACACCCGGAACTATATCAAACATCATTTCCCACTTGCGCACCTATTTTCTCATGGCGGGCCTGGATCCCCGCCCCCTCCACCATTACAGGGTTAGGCTAGCCCTCCGGTCAGTGTCCCTCAACATCCGCCACACCCCGGCGGCTAAGCGTCCGGTCACCCCAGCGCTTCTCAGGCGACTACTAACTAACATCGCTACCACCCAAGACCCAGAACTGGTTAAGTTTGCCCTGTTACTCATCTACTTCGGCTTCCTACGCCAGAGTTCAGTCGCCCCCAAGACGGTCGCCCAGTTTGACCCGACCAGGCACATAACCATGTCGGACCTGGTGCCTGGCCCAGAGGGCCTGTGTCTGAATTTAAAATGGACAAAAACATTGCAGCGCTCATCAGACGCCGCCACCCTTCTTATCACCGCAGCAGACGACCCAGACATTTGCCCACTACGGGCGTACAGGCGATACATCTCGCGCCACCGCTCCCCGGCGCCCCACACTCCCCTCCTCACCTACCGAGACGGGAGCCCCATGACTACCGCCTATCTAACCAAACAGTGGGGCGGCCTCTTGAGGGCGGCCCGCCTCCCACCTAGGCTTTACTCTCTTCATAGCCTCCGTCGGGGAGCCGCTCAGCATGTTTATAACAATGCGAGCGCAGACATCAACGACGTGATGACCCACGGGACATGGAGGTCCCAGGCTGTCCGGGATTATATTAAACCAACGGATGGAACCTACACCTCTGTGCATCGGGCCCTACAGGCCCTATGACTTACTCCTCTCGGGCTGGCCAAATAACACGCCCACACGCCCGTGGAGCGCACGGAACTTAACTGTGTTCGAGTTATCTTATGTTACATGTCAGACGACGATTATTCACCTACGTCTAAACTGTAACTGTTTCTCCATACTTGTTAGTAAAACTTTTAAAACGTTTATTGGTCTCCTGTTTCACTTAACTAATGGTGACAGGAATAGACCGGCTGGTGTATTGCAGGACATTAGGACCTTCCCTGGAACCAATGAACCAATCAAAGTGGAGCTACATGAACACACTGTCACCAGGGGCAACTCACCCCCCCCCCTGCCCCTACTATACACACAGGGGTTCTCCACTCACTCTACACCAGCACGCTCACACAGTAGCATGCATTTAAAGTGCCGCCCACCACGCCCTAAACATAGACATTTATAACTATAGGGCCAAATAACACGCCCACACGCCCGTGGAGCGCACGGAACTTAACTGTGTTCGAGTTATCTTATGTTACATGTCAGACGACGATTATTCACCTACGTCTAAACTGTAACTGTTTCTCCATACTTGTTAGTAAAACTTTTAAAACGTTTATTGGTCTCCTGTTTCACTTAACTAATGCAATTAAAAAGAAATTTTAGTTCCGCGTCACTTTCCGTTTTGACTGTTTGGTCGCACGTGTGGCGACACATGTCGCGGCGCGACTGTCACTGAGAGCAGATAGCGAGAACGGCCATTTAGATCTAAAGAATGATCTTATTCAGCGACACCGACTCCAGGCTGTGCATGTAAAAGAATTCTTATTTCTATTTACCTGTATTCATGTGAATTTAAAAACAAACAAACACAGTAAACGTCTGTGTCCCCGAAGCTTTTCATATTAGAGTAAGGTCATGCATGCGGGTCCATAATTCAGTATTACACTCCCGAGACAACCATCAAAGAAATCATATAGACACTCCCTGTAAATAGACAGTGGCGGAATTCGGCACGTAACATGGATATATGTCAGTCCAAAGTTAAAAACAATATCAGAAGGTTTAACAAGATTTCTATTCTATAGAGAGCCGGTGCCCTCCGAAAACTTCTTTTCTTTTTTGGAGGGGGAGGGGCCAAATTTCAATTTTTCAATGTAAAACTGGCACCAGGTATTTCTAAATGTAGCCCCCCCCCTACTTTCCAAAGGATCTAGCTCCGCCCCTGCTATATTTGTTTTGACATGTCGTACCTCACATATAATCAACACCTTAACGAAAAACCGACAAACTATCAGGTTATATCTGAGTATTATGAAACTTCAGGAAGCACCAAATTGAGGGTTCGTATATCAAAGATCCAAGAGGACTAAGAAGCCCCTTAAAGCCCCGGGGGGTCGGGGGTCGGGAAGGGGCGCAGGGGCGGCGACTGCCCGTCACAGACACAGACCGATCTGCAGATAAACCCAGACTTCTGAATCCCCCGATATACGGGGTGATAACAGGGTGATAACCAGTCGGGGTGTCCCCAGCCCCCGACCCCCGGTACGACCCTTCCCAGGGGGCCCCGGGGCGGCGTCTCTGTGGCCGCTGGTTTCCGGTGAGACGTGAGATAAGGAGCAGACGCTAGTACTGGGCGTGTAGGAGCAGACGACATTTGTTATTACCTGGATCCCGTCTTTGATTGGGTACATCCCGCTGGTTTTGTAATTTATTTTCAGCCAAACCTCCAGATTACCCATGAAATTCAGTGACGGATTCAGGATTTTGAAGAAAAAAACAGGGGGAGGGGCGGGGGGGGGGCGGGGGTTGCTGGTGCAAAGATTTCCTTAATTACATTTTGGCGGAATTTTACACTAAAATATCTAAATTTTGCAAAAAAAAAAAAAAAAAAAGCAAAAAAAAAAAGAAAGAAAGAAAGAAAGAGGGGGCTGCGCACCCCCTCTAAGTCCGCCAATGATTTAATCAATGATCATTTGTCGGTAGCTATATTCGCATCTATCGCAGTTATATTTCAATGGCGCATTTAACAATTAAACAAAAATCGGGAACACAGTTTATGATCATGGTATTATAATCGCTCGACTCATGTCGAAACAAGTGCAATGTCTATTTCTGTGTGTCTATCTCACGTAGCTCTGATCCAGGAAAACACCTGAAATTAAACTATTTGGAGGTATTCCCACGTGGAGGTACCGAGTGACCAAAGCTCCGCGGGCCCGGAATATGAACTGACATCGGGGCTAGAACTAACATGACTACCTCTCGTGTGGCGTTAGAATTTCGGTCTAGAAATGAAAAGTAAATAGATGTGTGAGTTTTCTGTCGTGAGACGTGCCTTTGGTGTGCCGCCGTCCGTGCGGCGCAGAATGGAGAATGTAGAAGGGGGCGGGGGGAAGGTGACCTGGATACCGTATATACACCTATATATACAGGCTATACACCCAGCCTAACATGTGACGTTATTATAACGTTGCAGCAATGTTCTGTTTGGTTCTCAGTCTGGATTGGTTCTCATTACATTATTCTCATGGCTCCCAATAACATTGCTGCAAGATACTGCTGTGGCGTTGTACTGTGAGGAGATTATAACATTCTAGTTACATTCTTCAACCTTAACAGAATGTTCTAATAACATTTTGCTTTCATCTTAACCTGACCAAAAATAATGTTATATTAACATTCTGATTTGGTGAGGTTTCAACTTCACTATCAATAGCGTATTTGTTACGTGCCATCTTAGTAAGTAACAAGCTGACTAAAAAAGTATGGTTGCAGAATGTTTCTGTTCCGTCGCAGGTTGGCTGGGCGGGCCTCCCGGGCCGGGCACACTACATACAGGTACCGGGGTCCGGCCTACAACGCCACGTCGACCTACAGGGTTACATCAAGTCGGTAAAACGGGAAGGCCTGGCAATAAATAGGCATTCCGGTGTACTGACCTACACTGAAATCGTTGTTTTTTTTGTGTGAATGATATCAGATTTCACTAAAATGCCATAGGAGTTGGGACAATTTTTTTCCATGAGTACCTCTGACAAATTCTTTCAAAATAAATAAATTCCGACCTATCCGGGCTCATGTTACCGGAACACAGCATTTCTTTTCTTTGGCCAAGTGTCCCTGGGCATTGATTCAATTTTATATTGGGTTCCACAGAAGACAAATGCTATCATCTGGATTGGTTCCAGGTAACGGCTTCGCATACAATAAAAAAAACTTGGTCTATTCACAGTAAAGGCGGGTGAACGTGACCAGAACGTTTTAATAATGTCACAGTGCAACGTCACAATAATAGGTTCCAGAGACATTATTGGGTGTCCTCAATACAATGTAAAAAGAACCGATTCGAACAAAGAACACATAATTATATTGGTTATTGCACGTTATAATAATGTTACGTACTTGCCGACAGTAGGAACGAGTGTCGGAAATAAAGAATCAATTTGTAATGTCCAGGAAAAGTTGTCGCGCAAAAGATAGTACAGATAAAATGTGAAACCAGAATAGTCTGCAGTCAGTCGTGGCTTCTGGCCCCAAATATTCCTCTGCTTCGGCACCTCCTGTCCCTTGCATAGTACACCAGACACCTCCTTGATTCCAAGACAGGCAGGTAGAATTATCAGATTCACCACATAGATCACCGACAATATAATCCTACTGTCGGAAAATATACGGTCACAGTGGGGGATCTGGGGCGGGGGGCGCAGGGGGCGCGGCTACTCCTATTGTTGGCCACCCCGGGTTGGCCACATAATAATTATTAGAAATTGTTCGATGTAAAATTCTACCCCTTTTGAAAATCTCTGGATCCGCCCCTGATATATATGTACTTATAGGGTTAGGGTTATATTATACACGTTTCAATTCGCGCCGATTCCATCGATTCGTCACGGGAGGACGGTGCCCACCGGGAGGAGGCCGATCCGAGGACCGGGCTGACGAGGGAATAGTTAGTTGTAACACCTATTAAGGGAAACACGTCTTGGAAATAAACTTCGTGCGGTACGCAGAAGGCAGAAGGAGGGAATATCTTAATTCCTCTAATTTCCAAACATGGAAATTTGTTCAACATAGTCAACCGGAACCCCGCCAGAACCCTCAGAGGTTCCTCCTCGTTCCTTGGCTATCCTTCACCGTGGCAGGCGTGGTGGATTTAAGTTATACATTATTTTTTGAAAAACACATTTCTTATACCTAGAGCGACAAATGATTTTTTTAAATAGGGCACGCCCCCCCCCCCCCCCCCGGACATGCTTTTGAAAATCTCTGGATCGCCCCAGCCAGATGACAAGAGACAATAACCAGTGGCGGATCCTGGATTCCGAAAAAAAAGGGGGGGGGGGGAATCCTTAATTACATTTTGGTCGAATTTTACATATTTTTTTAACAATTAATTTTGCAAGAAAAAAAAGGAAAAAATCCGCAACTAATAACAGTTACAACACCGACCATGTCACAATTAACAATTCTACTCTATACACAACACTAATCCCGGCCTGGGCCCTCACCTGCCGGACTTGGTGACGATCATCTCGTTGGTGAGACTCTGGAACTTGGCCCACAGGTCGCGGTCCTCTAAGGAGATGTCCAATCTCTTCTCGGTCGGGTCGCCCTTCTCCCGGCCCGCGGCTAGCTCACTGTCCACCGCCCTGAGGAGCTCCCCCATCTCCGCCGGGTTAGGCTTCATCTCCGGCATCCTGAGAGCTAGGTGAGAGCCGAGTTAGAGGGGGGTTAGACGAGGTATGCCCGTCTTATAAGGGAGTGCGTGGATCTACGCCCCTCCTCCGGTGAGTTATACCGGCCCTCAGAGAGTCGGACCTCCGGGCGGGGGATTTAACTCCAGGTGGGGCCCGGGAAGGGCCGGCAGGAGTGGAGAATGGATTATCCCTAGATTATCCGTGGTGTCCAAAACGTTGATGCTATCCTCAGAACTGTATATGCGAATATATCACGGTACATGTATTATACAGGTGTTCAGGCATGTAGTTGCCGGCTATTGGTGGATCCCGGGGAGGAGGGGGGTGGGTCCCCCTTAGGTCGTACAGAATGTTCCTTGACGGCCTGGGTTCTCCTGGGCCGGCACTAAATGTAAAAGATTCTGGGGCTGTAAGTGTTGAAGGCCGGTCAGTATGAGGTAGGTGACAGTCTGTCAGGTGAGTTAGTATCAGTCCGTCAGGTGAGGTGTCCTTCAGGTCCCTTTACTATCAGCACGTACGTCCACCGCTGGTCCCAGTCAGACCTGTACTGATATACTGAGGTACACGCCGGGAGGTGGTGACGGGACGGGGCGCCACCTGGGGGCGGGGACGGGAGTTAGAGAGGTGAGCTGGGACCCGGTGTACTGCTGGTCTCTGTCTGATCTCAGGCCGGTCACCTGCCTGTGCAACCCCCCCCCCCTCCCACCCCATTCAGGACCACTCTCCAATCAGAGGCCGGGTTCTCACTGATAGATAGAGCCCTATCATGGATGCAGGGACTGCACTCTCCGAGCCCAGAAACCCTGCCATGAGTTGAAGCAGAAGGAGTAAATTTAAAACTTTTTAAAAACTGTACTCTCTCTGGTTGAAGCAAATAGATTCAAAACTTTCTGAAATGGGGAGGCAACCACTAAGGAATAATGTCCTAAAATCGTCGTAGGACGGAATAAAAATGAGAGCAGAAGCAATGCGCTTACCCACTGACAGACGGATTTAGGGGGCGCGCATGGGGCGCCCGCCATCCCCTTTTTTAAACCAAATATCAATTTTTAATGCAAAAGTCCAGCCGCCGGAGGATGGTGGGGCGATAAATGTTACTTTGGGGCGCTCCTCCTGTTGATCAAGTCTGGACCAAATGTATCAGTGGCGGATTTAAAGGGGGTGCCAGGAGCGCGCACCCCCTTTTTTGGGAGCAAATTTACATATTTTTTAATGCACAATTATGGAAATTCGGGGTCGCGTCCCCTTTATATTAGCACGCCCCCACCTTTTCAAAAAGCTGTATCCGCCACTGTGTACAGTCTGATTGGACGGGTCGTTATTGGGTGCTGGTGACATCTGGTACATGTAATAGCTTGGATTTCCTTGATATCTATCCTGAATCTGTGGCGGAATTATAGAGGGGGCGCAGAGGGCGCACCCATATTTCCGGCAAAATATTACATTTTTAATGTAAAATTCTTGAACCTTGAGTGTCTGGCGGATCGCGCGGGGGGGGGGGGGGAGCAGTCGATTGACATGTTCACGCTGCAGTTTCTTCATCTATTCCGATGTCCTTTCTTCATTTAGTTCCTCTCTATTAATTGTCTATCTAAATTGTAATTACAAAAAATTGAACCTCCCAGACCTTCCCTCACTTCACTCTCACTCCCCCTCTCCCATCCTCCTCAGTCCTCGCTACCAGTCCCCCCCCCCCCCGGGCCTCCAACGGGACTGCTTTGTTTACAAATCTCTAATTCGTCTGATGTTGTGTGCGGAGCGGGCCTTTGAAGGTTGCTGGCCGCCCGCCCCATACCGGCCGTCACACACCGGGCTCTGTGTGTCATTCCTCCACTGCTAAGTTAAATAAGCCTCTGAGAGGTGGGTGAGATGGGGGAATTACGGCCAGATTTTAGACGAGATTTCGATTGAAATTTAATTGGAGTTTGTCCGAGACTCGATGTGACGTTTGTGTGAATGTGGTGGTCGGGGATTTTGCAGTGGTGTGACGACATTTCTCTGAGATCTGCGCGTTATTTTATCTGTATCTGTTGAATGGCAATAAGAAGATGATGTTATTTCTCTGGGAGTTTGAGAGTGAATGCTTGGGATGTATCTCTGATATTTTGTCTACTTCCATGAACCATTTATAGACGTCACGGGCTTATGCCTCATACTTGGCAGGGATGGATCCAGAGAAGAAGAAGAAAAAAAAAAAGGGGGGGGGGGGGGGAAGGCGCTCTTATGTAAAAATTTGAGGCGCCCCATCCATGATCTAGAATTTTACATTTAAAAAAATCTAAATTTGGCAAAAATTCCTCCCTTAAATCCGTCCTTGCTTGGAGTATTTCGTCCAGTTTTATTGTTTGACAAAGATAAGGTCGGAATAAAAGTAATACTAAATCTTTATTAGTGTAGATCGAGATTTCGACATTTTAAAACGACAGAAATATAGGGTCTAAATCCGCATGTGGTTAATATTCAGTCCACATGCTATTGTTAATGTCTGGCCGTGTTCCGACGCGGGTGACAGTAGTTCGTACCCCAGGTATCATGTCGTCGTGTTTTGGTGCAAATTGTAACATCACCAGGAGACATTTAGGGGGCGGCAGACGCCGGGGGGACGCCGGGGGGACGCCGGGGGGACGCGGGCGGCGCCGCGCGTTCGTCGGGCGTCCCCCCTTTGCCCCTCCACCCACCTCCACCCCCACAGAACTCACCTAACTCGGCCTAACCAGACGGGCAATCACCTTGTACAAATTGTGTGTGGTGGCCGGGCGGCGGCGGCCCGTTTCAAGTTGTATCTGTGTTATTGTAGCCGGAGTTATTGACTCGCTGGTGTAGGCTTTAGGCCTGGACATCAAGGGCCTAAAGCATCACGCCTTGATTGAAGCCTAAATCAGGCCTTTTTAGGCCTAGTCAACATACGCCCATACAGGGCCCATATTGCCCCATAGCCGCGGGGTGGTGGGGGGGGGGGGGGTTACCTCGGCATGAGAAGTACTGCCTTGACTGTGAGACTGGACTGAAGGTCAGGACTTTGGGTTGTAGCAAAATTAGCTGTGTTCTTGAGCAGAAGCAAATCAAAATGTTGCAAAAGGTAAGCTATACATGTACTTAGACTAGCCAAACTTGAACTAATTCTGAATTATATCACTTGGAAAGCGAGACAAGATCAAGACCAGGAACGTTTGATTTGTGCTTGGGGCCATGGATAACAGATCCAGAGGTTTTCATGGTGGGGGGGAGGGGGGGGATTTTGCATTTAAAAAGTTAACAAAATAGTTGGGCCGCGCCCTCGCTGCGCCTTCTAAATTTATGTGCCACTGGCTTACCACGGTCTCATGTAAGAGATCGTGTCCCTCCTTTCGACCAGTACCCCCCGTACCCCCCCCCCCCAACACCCCTTTCAGGTAATCGGACCAGGAGTGATCTCTCTTTACTTACTAATCACCGGCGGCCGCTGGTACCTGCAGATTAATACCCACAAACTGTACACACAGGCCGGGGACCAGTGAAGGACGTGAGGGGCGGCCGGCGGGACGACTCAGGGCGAGAAGTGAAACATACCTCTACCCCTTCGCCACCCGACTAAAACATACCTCTACCCCTCCGCCACCGGCCACTGGCCAACTTATAGAGAAATCACAAACTTAAAACAGACCCCACGCGGCCCGACAACCCACACAGACTTTTTGGTCTAGAGGAAATCTCACGGCGTCCTTCTGATGTCACCTGTATCGTGTGTGTGTGTGTGGGGGGGGGGGGGGGGGTGCACTCATAGTCTTAAAGGGCAGGGGCCAGATCCACAGTCAGTCATCTGGGGAGAGGAGACCGACCCACCCGCTCCCCCCATTCAAAAATAGTGATAAAACATCACATTTGTAAGAATTAATGAGTATAGGTTAACAACAACAGAATCACCCATCGCTCCAATGGAAGTGGGGGTGAGGGCAACCGCCGCTGGAGGGGTGAGGAGAATGGAGGGGGTTAAATGAAAGTAAGCACATATTTATCAGATAATCATTTGATAATTGAATTGGTTGAGGGTGGGACTGGAAGGACGAACAGGAGATACCCCAACTCACCTCCCAAGAAGGATCAAAACATTGGATTTTCCTATGAAAGACTGGTTAAGAATTTCAATCTAATATTTTGTATTTCTAAACTACAAGCACTTGGAATTACCATCGGCATCCTTATAAGTTATATTAAGTTTAATGTAAAGTTCTATTAAATTTCAATCTCAAATGAATACCGATTTCTCTCTATTCATCCTTCTTCATAATTATACCAGTGGCGGATCCGGGGGGGGGGGGCAAATTATCCCCCATAGTCCCAGGGGACAACATTTTGGCATCTTAGAATTGGAAGAGCTGTGTAAATCTAGTGTTTTTATTTTTCATTTTTATAAGGAGGGTGAGGGTGTGTCCCCACTAGAGCACTAGCTCTGGATCCGCCCCTGTATGCATATTTATTTATTTTATTGAATTTCAGCTTTACGTTTACAAATGCATATGTTTTCCAAACATATAGAGGAAAAAGAGAGTTACGGGCATTAATTGTCGTAAATTAATTGATCTATGACTTTCAGTATATAGTCGAATCTGTACATTCGCACATATTTTTATTATGTTTATCAGACCAATCCCCCCCCCCCCCCCACCCGCCTCCCCTTCTTTTCGCGTTCTGCCGTGCTTACCTTTCTGGGTCACTTGTTAATTTGTGAGACCCTGGTGCTCCCCCTGCCCCACGTTCCGACACCCCCATCAGGGCCCGTCTCACGGGGGTGACGACCAAACAAACAACAACCTGACGACGGCAAGGGGAACACGTGTGAAGTACAACAAATTGATTCATAATAATTATAATGCGATGTTATCATAAGTTTCTCTCAGTCACAAGTAGAATGAACTCTACAGCGTTAGGGACTGAGACAAGATGGTGAAACTAAGTCCTTCGATATGGTTTCGTCACTGAAAGATAAGTCAATACTGTTGGCTAATAAGTTTAGTTTACAGATTGCAAGTCATACAAAGCTATTTTTGCATGTTTTATAGGCCTACTCACCTTAATTGGCAAGATGCAGTCTGTAAAAGAAGTTAACAGAACTTATTCTTGTTAGTCTTTATGAATTTAACAGTTCAAAACCGTTATTTATTTCCCATAACCATGTCAATTATTGTGCTTTCAAAATGTATACAAAATATTGGTAGTCAGCCATATGAAGACTAAAAGGTTTCTTAGACCAAACAAAGTGTACAACTGCCAACGTTTCACAACTTTTATTGCTATCAGTGTTACCATACACTCTGATGGGACGAAAATAAAAATAAAATTAGAAGCTCATGTATGTATATACTTTATGAGAGAGGTAAACAACTCAATGTTCCAGTAAGAGCCACACGAATGGCTGAACGAGTGACTTTTGATATACCATAACGTATAATTAATAAATATATTTATAGCCCTTTTTATAGAGGGTATGTGTTATGGAATTTACTGAATGATGATTTAAAGTCCTCTCAAAATCGGACCATATTTTCTACTAAATTGAAGAAATTACATAATGTATATATATGTAGATCTATTGATTTCAATGTGAAGATATCATCTAATAGAGATAAGCATGTGTGACCTCTTCTGATGACAATATGTTGAATTAATTTCAAGTAATATCATACATAAGTTACTTTGTAGATCTTGCTTTATGTTACATCCGTGAACCAGAGGTAACTCTGAAGATGTTCACATGATATAAAGCCTATAAAGATAAATTGCAACTTTTTCCTAATCAAAATATCTTTATAATTGCCCCAGTATTTCTGTGTTGTGAATTATGAGTACAGAGGCAGATACAGGACTTCCAAAAGGGGTTAGAGTGGTCGGCATATCGGCTTTTCGCAGAGGATTAGTTGTCCCACGGGACTGTTTCAAACCATAGTACAGAGACGGGACACTAGGTGGCGTCAAGGTGTGGGGAGGAAGGCCCCACCAGAAGGACCTCAGAGGGCCGAGTGCGGGATCTTCATTATACACATATTATTTATCTATCTGTGCTACAACGCTTTGGAAAATTAAATTTCATTAACCACATCATCATTTGTAATAAATTATGGGTAAAACATAGCCATCATTATTATTTTGGTGGCGCTTCAGCTCCCTACACAACTTCAAGTACATCTATCCACTGTATACAGAAGCCCTGCAGGCTGGTAAGTGGTGACCAGCTTAAGGCGGTACCGCTGTAGGACCCCGGGACATCCTCATGTCCGCAAAAGGGGGATACATATGTCCAATTCAACATATATATATATATATATATATATATTATATATAATAGTATATATATGTACACTAATGTAGCCCTGTCGAATTTAAGAAGAGGCACCGTCGTTCTGTATAATCTAAGGAGTGGCCATGCCCCTTGTCAGAATACTTTAAAATCACGTCGCATAAGGGGTGTGGATTGGCGGGTCCCATTGTCGCATGCCGAATTTAAGAAAAGGTCATGTCACCTGTCACTATGTTTTGAATTTCTATGTCGGTTTTAAGAACCTCCCATATCGCATTTCAAATTTCAGAAATAGCCAATGTCATGTCCTCATTTTTCCGGGCAGATACGACAGTCACAGACCCCTCATGCTACAGTCAGTGCACGGAGGGGTGTTGATGAGCAGACCCAAAATCACATGTCGAATTTAAGAACTCCAGCAGACCCTGGGCCCACACCTGGCTGGCGCTCGCTAACTCCTGACGAACCATAAAAGATGTGTTAAATGTTTTGATTCTATTATCCCATCAGGTAAATTCAAATAATTATCATGTTTGTCTATTTATCATTATGTTCATAGTGTGCATGTGCCAGACACCAACCTTAGCCCCCTCCCCCCCCTCCCCCCTCCCCCCCCCCCCGCCCCCTTCTAACCCTGAGATCCACTTCTACAGCAGGGTGCGAGCTGTGGTTCCCACCCAGCGACTAACATGTCACACCTCCCCTCCACATCTCATACCTCCACCCCAAGAAACAAAGTCAGTGTGTCTGTACAAGGGGCCACAATAGGGGCCACAATAGGGGCCAAAACAGGGGCCGGCGTGTACAACAGGGGCCGTCGGGGGCCGCACCCACCCCACCTCACACCCATTAACCCTGTATATACACCCCACCCCCCTCAACAATGACCCCCTGCCCACAAACAATGGTCAGTCGTTCGAGACAAAACGCGCCAATCAGTGACGTGTATACGGGGTAATATTGGGGCAGGGTGCGGGGGTGGGTGGTATGAGGTATGGGGAGGGGGAGGGGTAGCAGCGCTTTGATGTTAATGAATTCGGCAGGCGGAGAATTGATTAGCCCCAAGTGGTTGATAGTTTTCTATTGATTGGCAATTGGTTTTGGTGACATGGCGATGAGCTGTGTTGGTGTGTTGGGGGAGGGGGAAACTTATTCCGTCCTGACCCTGCTCCAGACTGTAGGAATCAAGGAACGGATTTAGAGGGGCGCGCGTGAGGACCCCTTTTTTTCTGACAAAATATTCTTTTTTTCCTAATGTGAAATGCTAGACCATGGATGGGCCGTCGAAAAAATATTTCCCGCTTTGGAAAATTTCTGGATCCGCCCCTCACAGCAGTCTGCGGGACGGAGTAGACTACAGGGGGGTGTGGGTAGGGGGAGGTTGTGGACGGGATTTACAGGATTTAGCGCCTTCAAGGCAGAGTTGATCCATGGGTAACATGAGATTAACACTTCTAGATGTATGAAGTAACCTCCATACAGGGGCATACAGGGGCGTAGCCAGCCCTAAAGTCAAAGGGGTTTCCAGGTAAATTTAAGACCTACATTTCTGTCAAGATTTCCATATTTATACTTATATTTTGCGAAATCAAAGGAAGTTCCAGACACCCAGAACCCCCCCCCCTCCTTGGCTATCCCAGGTAAAAATATGATGTTGTAATAACATTGCAGTAACGTTCTGCTTTGTTCTGCTTTGGTACTTGTTATGTTATTTAAATGGCACCCAAAAACGTCTTAAGAACCTAATGTTGCGATGTCACACTGTAACGTTATTGTGATATTCTTTCATGTTATAATAACGTTATTATGACATTCTTTATTAGTTAGGTCACAATTCAACCAAAATATGATGTTATTATAACGTTCTTTTTCAATGTAACTTTATCTGAAATAACGTTATTGTACAAGTACAGTCACAGAACGTTCTTGTTATGTCGCTGCTTGCCTTGGTACGCCACTGGCATGGACACATTTTTTACCAATGTCCCCCTTCCCCACGGGGTGTCGCTGTGGTCAGGAGTACGTTTATACCTGTCAGTGGCGGATTTAGGGGGCAGGGGGCGGCCCCCCCTATTTTCAGCAAAATATTATATGTAAAACTTTACAATAGGGCGCCCTCCCTTTTGAAAATCTCTGGATCCGCCCCTGCCTGTCACCCCCCTCCCGTGAGACTCTCGTCGGCAGGCCGTACATTGTATATTTGGTTGTGTTCTTTGACATGGCCATGACAATCACAGGTCAATACCCGCACACACCGCACACACCCGACACCTACTGTCCAACCTAAACCCACGGCTTCACACGGCCACCTGTAGCCCTGTAAGTCTGGACCAAAACAACCAACAAATAACTAACACCACGTGAAATGTACTTTGGACAGTAACAAATCTGAAGTCACTTAGACGAGAATATCACCACACGCGCGACGACAGATTTACGTCTGTGAAAAAAGGGTACGACTTACATCTTAGCCTCCCCCCCCCCCAACATTTTTGTCATCGGTTCGTCAGTTCCCTAAGGATACATTGTCATATCACACTAAGTTTGAGAGGCGACCAAAGAAAAACAGCGATAATATTGCAAGGGTCTGCGATAAATTTTGAAGGTATGGTGAAAAAGTGTTATTGTGGAATCCTGAAATGACCACAACGGTGTGTTTGTTATGAATCACGCAGATATTTAACATCTTCAACACATTTGTGTAAATATTTGTTTTACATACTAATTGTTTTCCACAATACCATTAAAACGTACCGCGGACGGAGACGATGTTAGATTACGTTAACATATATGTTACAAAAGCGTACCAGAGCGATTTACACAGATTAAAACATACCAAATGCAAAAACATAGGATTACAATGCTGATACGTCACATACATTAGAGACGCGTTTTTATCTACTCCTGGCCAGTTACGACATTTATTTAAAACTTCAATAACAACTGGAGTTTTTCCAAGAAGTTGGGCAACTGGTTTAGTAAATTTGATACCCAAGGCAGGTGACCAATCCCCGGGACCAATCATCCCCTGGTAATTGGAGGCTGACAAACACCCAAAAAAATCAAACATGTCTGATTTTTGTCGTCCTGGGCGACAAACTTTGGTCCCTGGGAACGGCATTTCACTTTTTATGGACGGCAAAGTCACTTCCATGCAGAACTCAGTGGGGACCGGTAAATGTGACGACTCGTGGGGTGGGGAGACCCCGGGGGATACCCTGAAGCCCCCCGCGCAACTCCTCTGAGACAGGTGGTACCCAAAACGTTATTTCTGCAGATATTACAAATACAGATACAAAATTATAGCGTCCTTTCTAGGTCCAATGTGAGAATTGTGTCATTATACTGATTATTTGCAAGTTGGAGATGACTACACCTTGTCCGTGAGTTGGTATTTTGCTTCCCTCTAACAGTTGGATCACCTCTTGCAGACACGAATAACGAGTTAATTGGAAAATGATTGATTTTTTAAATGTGTTCTTAAATTTGAAAAATGAAGACATTGTCGGGACAAAAGAGTAGGGTCTGTCGGGAAACCCGATCACCAAAGCTGGGGACGGATTGAACTTTCGTCTACTATTAGACTATTAGACTCCAGTGGCGTAGCCAGGGAGGAGGGGGGGGGGGGGTGTTCTGAGGGTGTCTGGAAACCCTTCAAATACCTTAAAGTTTATGAAATTTAACTTTAATTTTATAGGACAATGTTTTCAAGATAACTGTTCAGAACCCTCTCGTTTTTGTAAGAATCCCTTTGATTTCCATGGAACCCCCCTCAGATTTAAGGGCTGAGTACGCCCCTGAGCTCTCCGGGACGATCACGTGGTTCATCTTTACGAGGTGCCACCAATTCCCCAATTACACACTACTCAACGCCCCAATGCCCCCAATGCCCACCTCACCACCACACAAACTCAACGCCCCTCACCACCTCCACCACTCAGCGTGTACCGACTGTACCCGTCCCCGACCTGTACCCGGCCTACAGGACCCTCTCCCACCTCATACAGGTGTGACGCCGGGCACCAGCCGCCAACAGCCCCGACACCTGGCGGCAGGGCTTTAAACTAAGGCCCACAATGGCGGGAAACACCGTAAACAGAGGGGAACAGGCGGGTAGTAGAGATAGGACGGACTAGATTCCAACGGCACCCTAATTAAAACCACACCCTGACTTTTTTTTTTTTTTTTTTTTTAGTTTTTAGTTTTTCTTTCTTTAGAGTCACATGGGAGTCACATAGTATTGAAGGATATGAAAAAATCCCTTTAAAGATGCGGCCTGATTGGCTGTGAAAGAATAGCCGTTATTATAAGGAGTCGTTCTATTGGACCCCCATAGATTCGGCCAGCCAACTGGTATATACAAACGTAAGTTCATGTCGATATAGGTGAAGAATTGCTGAGCACACCTTAAACTCCAACAATCATGACTATAATATATATCGTTGACCTTGACTGTGGCCCAGACACGCAGGCCGCGGGCCATGTAGACAAAGTAGGCTATAGGCCCGTAGCGTGTAGTACGGACTGACGGCGGCAGGGGGCGCCACGGGCCGGGGACTGAGAGAGGAGCGCCCCCTGGACGGGACGAGGGGAACCACAGAAACCACACGGCAGGGGTGGAGTACCGCACCCAACACGTGGTTAACGCCGACCGGGGGGATCAAAGGGACACGGGCAGGAGATAGGGGAGGTTCTGAAGGTGTAGTAAGTGACCAGACAGAGGGCTGTGGGCCTGTGTGACTAATGGGCGACAAGCTCTGCCACACCTCGCCCAACCCTCACCTCCATGGCCCTCCCTCCACCTCCTCAGTCTTCAGGTTTAAGGGGAGATCAAAGGGACAGGAAGATAGGAGAGGTTCTAAAGGTGTGGTAACTGACCAGACAGAGGTGTGAGTCTGTGTGACAGAGAAACAAGCCCCCGCCTTCAGGTGTAGGGGTGAGAGACAAGAGACAAGCCCCCCCGCCGCCCCCCCCCCCCCCACCGCCTCACAAGCCAAGAAGATAGGGGTTGATGTAGGAGAGGAGACAACGAGTGATCTGGGACTCTGACAGAAAGCTAGTGGCGGGGTGGGAGCACGCATGGGCAATGTTTTGATTAATTTCAATATTTGAAAAAAGAAATATATTTTCTGACTTTAACCAAACTTTGAGATTCAAATGTTACGTTCTTTAAAAGAGTCGCATGGTGTATGAAAGAGCTAATTAAGGTGGATCAAAACGGATGATGTTCATTGAAATACTCAAACTAATATCACACCAGGTGGCACCAGAAGGCTGACTCTCACATTCTTGGAGGCCAAGTGTCAATCTCCAGACCCAGGTGGCAGCACTGTGCCATTAGTCAAACTCTACAGGTTGCAGATTATGAGATATTTAGTGGAGAGGTCTACAACGGCACTCAGCTCTTGCAGGGTTCCCACGCTTTTTCAGAAATCAAATAAGACCTAAATAAGACCTTTATAATACCTTGTCGGTTACCAAAATAAGACCTTTTCAAGACATTTTCAAGAAGATTTTCTGACCTATTTTTTCTGACCTAACATTTATACATTCTACCAAAAATACGTAATCACTGAAATGAGAGGAGGAAAAATTATATCTTGAAATAATTTAAGATTGACCAAAAATAAGACCTTTCCAAGACCTCTGGACCAAAAATAAGACCTTTCTAATAGCCTTATGAATGGCAAAACCAAAATAAGACCTTTTAAGACCTTATAATACCTGCGTGGGCACCCTGTCTTGCAGTATAATCGAGTATGACGGACTGAATTGGTAACTGAAGTTTATTGTCATTAATAATGATGAACTTGGAAATGATGATAACATGATGAACACCTGGTATAGTAACTCACAAGTCATCACCCCAAAATGGCCACATTTGTGACCCGTTTTGGCGAATTGAGTCGGATGTCGCACGGGGTCCATTTTTAGAGGCCTATCCCATCAGAAAATTCAGATTCTTAGCTTTAAAATGAGTAGTAACAGCCGACATCCGACTCGTTGCGACTTCCGACCTGATTCGCCAAAACGGGTCACATTTGGTCACATGTCAGTATACAGTAGCAAGTTTCAATACGTGAGATGTTTTATTGACAGAGAACAAGTATCACCAGTATGGAGGATCAACTGTATACATTGTATAGACGTTGTGAAAATGACATCACAATGTCCAGAAAGGGTCTGGACGCCATACTGATGATTATTTTGAAAATGTCATTTTCCGAAATCTTAAGATATCTAGAACAAATATTTCTGCTAAATCTTTTTGATATAACCTCATTAAGTCAAAATACACAATCATTCAGAACTTATCAATTTGAGATTTATCTTCTAGCCACGTGTAAATGATGAGCATATGGTGATCACCAAAATGTGGTCATGTGACCACGTATGCACAAGGTCTTTATATATATCATCTTTTCAACAAACTCTATCGACATGGTTTCCATTTCTTTCTTTTTTCCCCTGAACATACCAATGTACTCATCCAATAATTATTTGAAGTATCACTTTGACTAAGGCGATATTTGCTTTTCGGTAACATACAGCAGAAACAGCTGATCGTTAACAGGAGCATAGGGCGGATTACTCTAAAACAGTAAGTGACATTTTCGCGACAGTGTCTCTGCTGAAGCAGCAAAGTTTGGTAGAAATAACCCTATAGGGACATTTGCAATGGGGTATAAAGAGGTATGGGTAACTTGAGAACATTATATGAAGGTGGAGGTACCCTAATGCTGGTAAACGTATGGGTACCCTGAAGATGGTATGGCCGTACTAGGTTGCCCCATATAAAACCTCATGTAGGAAGTCCCTGTTAAGGTACTGTTTAAAGTTTCAGCCTCTGGTGACGTTAATGGTAACACATTGCCTGCTTTGACGCGTCCCTTCACCTCCTGTTTTATTCACGCCCAGGAGGGCGGGGTATGTTACTGTAGCGTCATCATGGAGCTAACCGTTAACTCCAAGGCTAAGTCATCACACTGCTATTACTGTTCACACCCTAAGTGCCAAGCAAAAACATCCATGATACATCAAAATTTATCGTGGCATGTATTTTAGGGTCCTCGATACAAAAACCCAACGAAGAAAACATCAACTATACATGTGTAATTTTAGAAATCTTAACAGAATCATTCACAATAAATATGTGAAATCACAATTTAATGTGTGTTTAAATGGCATCAGAACAATTTGGCATTAGATAAAAAAAGAAAAAAACGAAAATAAAAATCTATGAAATATCATGGTCCCCTAAAGTCCCACGATCACAAATTTAGCAATCATAGGTATTGTAATGTATCACAGGGCTGAAATATGGCGGATATTTTTGGTTGGTGGTCCCTGTCTATGTCAACACAGGGCTATCACCATTCACACCCAGTCTGTCATCACAGAGCTATCACCATTCACACCCAGTCTCCGTCATCACGGAGCTATCACTATACACACCCAGTCTGTGTCATTACAGAGCTATCACCATTCACACCCAGTCTCCGTCATCACAGAGCTATCACTATACACACCC
The DNA here is from genome assembly GCA_936440205.1 of Lepidonotus clava. Taxonomy (NCBI): domain Eukaryota; kingdom Metazoa; phylum Annelida; class Polychaeta; order Phyllodocida; family Polynoidae; genus Lepidonotus; species Lepidonotus clava. The sequence goes on along the minus strand of OW387136.1, from coordinate 838,213 downwards.
AGTCTGTGTCATTACAGAGCTATCACCATTCACACCCAGTCTCCGTCATCACAGAGCTATCACCATTCACACCCAGTCTGTCATCATAGAGCTATCACCATTCACACCCAGTCTCCGTCATCACGGAGCTATCACCATTCACATCCAGTCTCCGTCATCACAGAGCTATCACCATTCACACCCAGTCTCCGTCATCACAGAGCTATCACCATACACATCCAGTCTCCGTCATCACAGAGCTATCACCATTCACACCCAGTCTGTCATCACATTGCTATCACCATTCACAACCAGTCTGTGTCATTACAGAGCTATCACCATTCACACCCAGTCTCCGTCATCACAGAGCTATCACCATACACATCCAGTCTCCGTCATCACAGAGCTATCACCATTCACACCCAGTCTGTCATCACATTGCTATCACCATTTGCACCCTGTCTACGTCATCACAGAGCTATCACCATTCACACCCAGTCTGTCATCACAGAGCTATCACTATTCACACCCAGTATACATCGTCACAAAGCGATCACCATTCACACCCAGTCTGTGTCATCACAGAGCTATCACCATTCACATCCAGTCTCCGTCATCACAGGGCTATCACCATATACACCCAGTCTACGTCATCACAGGGCTATCACCATTCACACCCAGTCTGTGTCATCACAGGACTGACAATTCAAACCCAGTCGATATTATTACAGGGCTAACACCATTCACACCCTGTCTATGTTATCAGAGGGCTGATCATTCACAACCTGTCTATGTCATCGTTGGATTTATATAACATCACAGGGCTAACTGTTCTCTCTTTTTCAGGAAAGGACCTTGATCAAGTAATTTTTTTGATCAATTGTTTTTCTGAGACAAAATTTTGAATAACTATTCACACCTAGTGTGTCATCACAGGGCTAACCATTCACTCCCACACTATGCCATCACAATAATTATGATTTAAACTGTTAGATATACGACTAACCGATGTAAGGTAGGGGTCTGACCCGTGTTCGGTAGGACTAACCGATGTAAGGTAGGGTACTGACCCATGTTAGGTAGGACTGACCCATGTTAGGTAGGACTGACCCATGTTAGGTAGGACTGACCCATGTTAGGTAGGACGGACCCATGTTAGGTAGGACTGACCCATGTTAGGTAGGACTGACCCATGTTAGGTAGGACGGACCCATGTTAGGTAGGGGGACTGACCCATGTTAGGTAGGACTGACCCATGTTAGGTAGGACTGACCTATGTTAGGTAGGACTGACCCATGTTAGGTAGGACTGACCTATGTTAGGTAGGACTGACCCATGTTAGGTAGGACTGACCTATGTTAGTTAGGACTGACCCATGTTAGGTAGGACTGACCTATGTTAGGTAGGGGGACTGACCCATGTTAGGTAGGACTGACCTATGTTAGGTAGGACTGACCCATGTTAGGTAGGACTGACCTATGTTAGGTAGGACTGACCCATGTTAGGTAGGACTGACCTATGTTAGGTAGGACTGACCCATGTTAGGTAGGACTGACCTATGTTAGGTAGGCGGACTGACCCATGTTAGGTAGGGGGACTGACCCATGTTAGGTAGGACTGACCCATGTTAGGTAGGACTGACCTATGTTAGGTAGGACTGTCCCATGTTAGGTAGGACTGACCCATGTTAGGTAGGCGGACTGACCCATGTTAGGTAGGGCTGAGCCATGTTAGGTAGGGGGACTGAAACATGTTAGGTAGGACTGACCCATGTTAGGTAGGACTGACCCATGTTAGGTAGGACTGACCCATGTTAGGTAGGACTGACCTATGTTAGGTAGGACTGACCCATGTTAGGTAGGACTGACCTATGTTAGGTAGGCGGACTGACCCATGTTAGGTAGGACTGACCTATGTTAGGTAGGCGGACTGACCCATGTTAGGTAGGACTGACCCATGTTATGTAGGACTGACCCATGTTAGGTAGGACTGACCCATGTTAGGTAGGACTGACCCATGTTAGGTAGGACTGACCTATGTTAGGTAGGACTGTCCCATGTTAGGTAGGACTGACCCATGTTAGGTAGGACTGAGCCATGTTAGGTAGGACTGACCCATGTTAGGTAGGAGGACTGACCCATGTTAGGTAGGACTGACCCATGTTAGGTAGGGCTGAGCCATGTTAGGTAGGACTTACCCATGTTAGGTAGGACTGACCCATGTTAGGTAGGGGGACTGACCCATGTTAGGTAGGACTGTCCCATGTTAGGTAGGACTGACCCATGTTAGGAGGGACTGACCCATGTTAGGTAGGACTGACTCATGTTAGGTAGGACTGAGCCATGTTAGGTAGGACTGACCCATGTTAGGTAGGAATGACCCATGTTAGGTAGGACTGACCCATGTTAGGTAGGATTGACCCATGTTAGGTAGGACTGACCCATGTTAGGTAGGCCTGACCCATGTTTGGTAGGACTCACCCATGTTAGGTAGGACTGACCCATGTTAGGTAGGGGGACTCACCCATGTTAGGTAGGACCGACCCATGTAAGGTAGGAGGACTGACCCATGTTATGTAGGACTGACACATGTTAGGTAGGGGGACTGACCCATGTTAGGTAGGGGGACTGACCCATGTTTGTTAGCGGACTGACCCATGTTAGGTAGGACTGGGCCATGTTAGGTAGGACTGACCCATGTTAGGTAGGACGGACCCATGTTAGGTAGGACTTACCCATGTTAGGTAGGATTGACCCATGTTAGGTAGGGGACTGACCCATGTTAGGTAGGACTGACCCATGTTAGGTAGGACTGACCCATGTTAGGTAGGACTGACCCATGTTATGTAGGACTGACCCATGTTATGTAGGACTGACCCATGTTAGGTAGGACTGACCCATGTTAGGTCGGACTGACCCATGTTAGGTAGGGGGACTGACCCATGTTAGGTAGGCGGACTGACCCTTGTTAGGTAGGACTGGCCCATGTTAGGTAGGACTGACCAATGTTAGGCAGGACTGACCCATGTTAGGTAGGGGGACTGACCCATGTTAGGTAGGACTGACCCATGTAAGGTAGGGGGTCTGACCCATGTTAGGTAGGACTGACTCATGTTAGGTAGGACTGACCCATGTTAGGTAGGACTGACCCATGTTAGGTAGGACTTACCCATGTTAGGTAGGGGGACTGACCCATGTTAGGTAGGGGGACTGACCCATGTTTGTTAGCGGACTGACCCATGTTATGTAGGACTGACCCATGTTATGTAGGACTGACCCATGTTATGTAGGACTGACCCATGTTATGTAGGACTGACCCATGTTAGGTAGGACTGAAACATGTTAGGTAGGACTGTCCCATGTTATGTAGGACGGACCCACGTTAGGTAGGACTGTCCCATGTTAGGTAGGACTGACCCATGTTAGGTAGGACTGACCCATGTTAGGTAGGACTGACCCATGTTAGGTAGGACTGACCCATGTTAGGTAGGCCTGACCCATGTTAGGTAGGACTGACCCATGTTAGGTAGGACTGGGCCATGTTAGGTAGGACTGACCCATGTTAGGTAGGACTGACCCATGTTAGGTAGGACTGACCCATGTTAGGTAGGACTGGGCCATGTTAGGTAGGACTGACCCATGTTAGGTAGGAGGACTGACACATGTTAGGTAGAGAGAGGCACCCATGTTAGGCACAGAGACTGAACAATCTTAGTTATGGGGACCGACCCATATTAAAGGCTCTAGGTTGTCTGCTTTAGGCCTGAGGTGATTCTGTGAAGGTTAAGTGAGCCTGCGCTTAAGGTAGCCCTACCTAATTTGACTGTTTAATGTCTGCCACTTCTCCTTTGGTGATCCTGTCACAGCTTGTTTAGTTAATGGGCGAAAGTTAAGAGGCAGGGGGATCACACTTTTTGGGCATCAGGATATTGATGTAGGATACAGCCCTTTTTTCAGTTTTTGCAATGATTTTTCTATTGATATGACCTCTACTCAAAGGGTATTGGTCATAACAAGGTTTTAATGCTCATCAAGATCACATATCTATGGCAAAATTACTTCAAACTCTCACTGCATCAAAATGTAAAATTTCAATTTCACATTGTCAGTCATAAAGGAGATATTGTTACCATCCAATAGACAGAATTATAATACTGCACAGTTTCCTACAAGTTTCTGCAAACTGTTTAAAGTTGTAAAATATAATTGATGCAAGAAACGCTTAACATTGATTTGGTAATCCACTGAAAGTGTCTTTCGTACTCAGAAAATAATGGAATAATGACTCGCACAATTGCCAACCGGTGCTTATATAGAGAGATGTTTATTGACAGGCTGTATGTACTGTTCTTTGTTCTCAGTATTCTAAACAACCTTTGAATATTCTTTATGTAAAAACATCTTCTGAGATGTGTGCAACTTTTCAGTTACAACATTAATGGATTCTCATACGGCATTGGTGGACTCTCAGTCAGCAGTTGGTGGACTCTCAGTCGGCCATCGCTGGATTATCAGTCATCAGTCTATGGACTCTCAGCCAGCCATCTGTGGACTCTCAGTCAGCGGTTGATGGACTGTCAGTCGGCTTTTTTTCATATCAGCTTCAACCTTCAACTTAGGATATTAAGCCCGCACCACATGGATCATGGATCAGCCCTGCAAATACGACAAACTTGCAAGCTAAGCCAGTCCTAGATCTCAAGACACTCATATGGCATAAACCATCCTGAATCGTCCCTTAGGAACACATCCATGTCCTTAAAAGCCACACCACTCACGGCCTCACCGGAAGTGGTCGACATTTAGTGCTGCCTCCTGCGGGGACGAGTGGGAACCATGTCGAGGGCACTTCCGGTTCCGGGATTGGTGGGATTAGAGGCGCCATCTAGTGTACAACTGTCACAACAGGCGTAGGTCAAACCTCAAAGCATCAAGATTTTTCCATTTATTTTTCTTTTGGTAGTCTTTTCTCTGTCTGGTCACTCCCACGTTGGTCATAAAAATAGTCTGTAGTATGGGCCCTGGAGGGTCTGTGTGTAGAGGGACAAACAACAACCACAGGCTGACAAACAAACAAAGGGAGTCTGGGACTGGGTCCTGGATCTGCAGTTGGTAGAGGGAGGCACTCTTATATCAAACTTGCGAGCTTATCAAATGTAATGGTACAAAAGTATTTGTTTTCTTATGTATGTATGTATGTATGTATGTATGTATGTATGTATGTATGTATGTATGTATGCATGCATGCATGTTTGTTTGCTTGTTTGCTTGTATGTATGTATATATTCATGAGATTGAGATAACTCAGATTTGATGGTTCACTGTGATATTCAGTTTGGCCTAAACCTCTTTGCTGCTTTTAGTTGTTGCATTGCATATATTTTACATCAATTCACCAACTAGAAGTGTAACATTGTTTAAAGGTACAAAGTAAACTGGGCTTCACCCATAAACTTTCATTTTACAAAGCATTTAACACCAAATACAGTTTGAAATATCTATATTCATGACCAAGGAAAAAATAATTCCCCTATTAGAATATTTAGATAAAGTGATGATGGAACTTCGTAGAAGTCGTTTGCATCTTTTTATTGTCTCTCCAACCTTTCATGTTTAAACTTACTTTGCTGCTTAATTGACTTCTTTAGCCAAGGCATGATGCAACTGAGAGGGACCCCAGTACTACTCAGAAGTGGCCTGGTACTACAATGATAGAGCTTGGTACTAAGACAGGGCCTGGTACTATAGAGTCAGAGCCTGGTACTACAGAGATGGGGCCTGGTGCTACTGAGATGGGGTCTACTGAGATGGGGCCTGGTAAGTCTGAGATGGGGCCTGGTACTACAGAGACGGGGCCTGGTACTACTGAGATGGGGCCTGGTACTACAGAGACAGGGCCTGGTACTACATAGACGGGGCCTGGTACTACATAGATGGGGCCTGGTACTACTGAGATGGGGCCTGGTACTACAGAGCTGGGCCTGGTACTACAGAGCTGGGCCTGGTACTACAGAGACGGGGCCTGGTACTACTGAGACGGGGCCTGGTACTACTGAGATGGGGCCTGGTACTACAGAGACGGGGCCTGGTACTACTGAGATGGGGCCTGGTACTACTGAGATGGGGCCTGGTACTACAGAGACGGGGCCTGGTACTACAGAGATGGGGCCTGGTACTGCTGAGGGGGGGGGCTGGTGCTACTGAGACAGGGCCTCCCAAACAAAAATATAACGTTATCATGATGTTGCAGCAATGTTCTGTTTAGTTCTGCTTTGGTTCTTGTTACGTTATTTTGAAGGCATCCAAGACATCTTTAGAACCTAATGTTGTGACGTTGCACTGTAACATTCTTGTGACGTTCTTGTTACATACTTTCATGTTATATTAATGTTATAACATTCTTTATCAGTAAAATTTCAATTTCACTAAAATTCAATGTTATTATAATATCAGCTATCAATATAAGTCTCAGCTTTACTTACAATAACATAACTGTCATGTGAAAATTGGACAGGTTACAGACTAACTAAAAAAATTACTGTTGCAGAATATTCTTATTATGTCGACGCTTGCCTGGGCTGGTAGTACAGAGATGGGGCCTGGTACTACAGATTCAGGGTCTGTCACTATAGATGTCCTGGTACCACTAAGCCAGTATACTGACATTTGGCCTTAGAGTAATTTAGATGTCTTAACCAAGGCACTTTAAAAGTCATCAAGACACTTTACGTCTCTAAACCTAATTGATATTTAACGATCAGCTTTTATGTTGGAGAGTGCGTGATATGCTGCATATCATGAAATGATATTAAAACTAAGATGGCATTCCCTCCTGCTTTTTTTACCCCTTGTTTATATGTTTTCTCAGGTGCCTGTTTGTGTTATAGACAGTTTGCTAGTTGGCATCGTGTGGAAAATTATGTTGTGAGACAGCTCCCAAAAAATGAACTTCCTGTCCATAGACTTAATGCTGAAGACGTAGTTTCCGTCTCCCTGCATCTCTTATAATCAATTACTAGAGAAAATGATGATGTCTTGGATAGCTATGGCCCTCATCTATGACATAATAGAGAACGAGTATAAATTTATGAGAAATAGCCAAGAAAACCAATGTTTTCTGCCACCTCCAATGTTGTAGCATGGGCAGGAAGTCCTGAGTAGTTCCGCAGCAAGAGGGTAATGGCAAATGGTCATGATGTAATAGAACAGTTGCACTTTTCCTGAGTGAATATGGTCAAAGAACTACATGCCACAGGAATTTCTAAATTTCTAATAAAACACCTGCGGCACACACAAGCCATTTGTAACTTGGGCAGACAAAGATTTGCACAGACAAATTTGATTCCCTGGTAATACCTTTAACATTAACACTTTGCCATTTACTAAATTGATAAACATGTTGGCCAAGCTTGCTATTATGAATACTGTAAAATTTCTGAGTAGCTTTAGTAACAGTAAGGGATGATGGAAATGGTAAGTTTACAGACAGGTGAGTAAAATGTGTGCCTCGGGATACGTTATTCTGTTGATAATGCGCTCAGGATTTCATTGAATCACATTTAGGTCAAACACTCCTTTATAGTTCTAAAGTCGAGATTTTCTTTATACATTGGGAAGGTAAATGTGTGTTCATCTCAGAAATGTTGAAAAATTGGGAATCCCCTGATAAACGTTCGGATCAAAGTGTTACAATACACGTGTAGTTGGTAAATTCTTCGTACATTTTTGAAAACAGAAACTGAATGCATTGATTCAACGATCGTAAAACAATTTACCTGATTCTGAATTTCCAAAGTACATACAATATTTTGGCAAATTGATTAAATAAAACAGTTTCAGGGGCTGAATAAATATGCAGAAAAAATGGGATTTCGAAGTAGAATCCTCATAAAAAGATTCTAAAGATGAAATATTTTTCTAAATGAATACTCTGTCACTGGTCTGTCACTGGGAAGAGTGTGAGCTCTCATTTCCTGATAGGAAACTGGCGGGTCACAGTTTAAACATTGTCAGAAAATTCAGCTATAACTTAGAAGATAATATTTTCGAAATTCTTAAAACAAAATATAAAAATGGCATGAATTATATCATACACCAAATCCCCATTCCTAACATTAATAGAACAAACCCGAACCTTAAGCATTGACGAGGGGTCACAGTGCGAAATTCACTATGTATGCAGTCTTTGATGGAAAATTAATCAAGTTTTAAACACTCATAAATATAGTGTACAATATACAAACGCTGAGTATGCAAGTTTTCTGGGCATATGAATAAAATGCTAAAGAGATGAAAAGTCTCTGAAATGCAGTTTGATAAAAAAAATGTCTGTACCTGTTACATCACTGTCATGTCACTGTCACGTCTGTACCTCAGGTCACCACAAACTTGTACATGTCATCGTCATTTTTGTACGTGTTGTGTTACATCACTGTCACTTCTGTACCTGTCATATCACCAGAACAATTGACTAAGCAGAACAAGTCACAAACATCACAAATAATATGTCAACTCAGCAGAAATCTTCAAAGCTGAATCTGCCCACTCTGACGACTCCATTCCCTAGGTGGGTAGCGTGACAAGTATAAGGCCAGAGATACTGAGCAGCCACCTTCCTTATGTTTTAGTCCAGTCTGTCCAGGTTATATCATTACAAAAATGTTTGTATCATGTTGATACTCCACATCTTTGTCAACATAATATGTTAACTTATACATTGTTCAACATAATAAAAGAAACAGCTCTCTATCAAAACAATTAGTTGATGCCTTTATTTAAGCCTTTTGAATCAAACTAAATATGTGGCAAACCTCTTCAATCCCTTAACATGCAATAGGACACTGGAATCATCTACTACTATCTACTAAGGCCGAGTCATGCAGATTCCACTTACTGTTGCCTTTTATAGACACTTTTGTTTCAGCAAGTGACAGACCAAACACGCTGCCCAAGAATGTGAGACATGTCGTCCTGCGAGTATCGACATATTAAGTACATTTTATGACAGATGACTAACACCCGCAAAGGTGCACTACTGAGGCACACCTGTGGAATCAGGCAGGTGTGTTCAGTAACAGGTAAGTCAGCGTTATCTGAGCGACAATTTGACACCACTATAGCTGGGTCCAAGGCTACAAACAAGGCACGTTAGGGAACAACAATGTTCACCAAAGATCTCAGAATAACGTTCAGCATAGTCCCTTTACCACATACCCTCACACCAACGTTCACCATACACCCTAGAAACAACATTCACCAAAGACCCTCACACTACAGGGGCGGATCCAGAGTCTGTCTTCTAGGGGGGGGCAATATATCTGCCCCCCCCCCCCCCATGATTTAGCTTGCAAAATTTCTCCTCAGATTTGCCAAAACTACGAGAGTCCATTTTTGGTCTAGGGGGGGCAATTGCCCCTTTTGCCCCCCCCCCCTGGATCCGCCACTGCACTAACATTCACCACACCCCCTCAATAACAACGTTTGCCAAAGACCTTCACAGCAACGTTCATCATAGACCCTCAAAACAACGTTCACCATATAACCTCAAAACGACGTTCATTGTATACCCTCACAACAATGTTCACCATAGACCCTTAAAAGAACGTTCACCATATATACCCTCAAAACAACATTAACCACAGACCCTCACAACAATGTTCGCCACACACCCTGACAACAGCATTCAACATGTACCTTCACAACAATGTTCACCATAGAACCTTAAAACAATGTTCACCATAAACCCTTAAAACAATGTTCACCATAGACCCTCACAACAACATTCGCCACAGACCCTCACAACAATATTCAAAACATACCCTCAAAACGTTTGATAAAGACTCTCGAAACAACGTCCACCATAGACCCTCACAACAACGTTCACCACATATCCTCAAAACTTTCACCATAGACCCTTATAAAGAATTATCACATACCTTCAAAAAATCATTCACTGTTGTAACATTGGGGTATATTGTGGGGTATTTTGAATATATTTTGGGTTGTCTGATCGGTAAGTTAATGACATACTTCATCTACTGTTATGTTTTGATCGTATTGTTTCATTAGGAATGTGTATAGTTACAGAGTGCAGTTATCAGATACTGTTTTGATGTACAGCTTGGGAAGTGGGACACAGCGGGATTGTTATGACCACTGAGTATAACTTTGTCCCTCACAGCATTATATATTCTGAAGGGGGTTAAGTTTAAATATATCCTACAAAATGAGAAATACTTTATATTATAATACAATTATATTTTATAATGTCATTATATAGCTAGTGGTTATAACTCTATTTACTTATAACTGGCTATTGTGATGCTTTATGTACTTAACTAGTATGTTAGTTCACCATCCCCCATTCTATATATAATATGGGACTGTATGAAGTGAACATCACATAAAGGTTAGACTTAAGCTTATGTTACCCTTAGTATAAACATATAAAATACTACTCTTGTTATTCAGACAATTACGTAGGCACTAAATTTGTTATGGGATTATATCAAATTGGTCTAATGTCATTGTTTTATTATTGTCGTAATTAATGGAAAATGTATTGTCTAGAGGGCTGTAATTCCTAGACAAGTATTCCATGAATGACAATTATTGACAATTGTTTGGGTGAGCAGGGAACCTGCTCCCACAGAATTCTGTATTTAGGACCATGATTAAAGTCGCTCTGGGTTTTTCACCTCTAACTGTCTAACTGTCTCAGTGGTTAACTCTGTCTGAAATAGGCTGCTGAAAATTATCAAAGTAATGATCCAGAGCTGGAGATTATGACTTTAGCCCTACTTCATAGGGCTAAAGTCAATACTATCACTTGACATTGACATTTAATGACGCCACATATATGCGTCCCTTTGTCTTATATTATCGTGTGTTTGTTATACTACATGTCTCCAAACTCGTACATTAAAACTTTTAAATGTTAATCTTGTCTCCCCTTTTATATTATCCTAATGCGTTTATTATATACCCTCTCTGAAAAGTTTGCCATACATCTGCACAACAAAGTTCAGCATATATACGTTCAAAACGAGGTTCACCACATACTGGCCGTATAAAATAAAATATACTGGCCACATTGCTGGTCAAATAAAACTGACATACCCTCAATATCAAAGTTAAACAGGTGTATGTGCTACATGACTTAGTTCACCATGCACCTACCCTCAAAACAACGTTTAGCATATACCACACAACAAAGTTCACCATATACCTACATCACGATTATAACAGTCATCCTGATTATGGAGACTGCCCTGTCAATTCTCCCTACCACGGATAGCCAATTTCTTGACTTTACCTGCAGGTTAGCCTTTATCAGGGTGCAGTGTGGGTAATATGTTAACAAATCACAGGGCTTTAGCATGGGAATTTTCATTAATCTTGTCACTATTTCTAGTTTGACATGAAGAAAGCCTAAAGATTATTATTTTCTAAATGTGTATCCATAAACATGTTTTCCAAGTTGTTTAAAAATTCATTCATTATAGGTGGAATTATCACAGTTATTCACTATTTTTCTATAGCTTTTTCAGGGGATTTGTCGACTAAATTGGTCAAAATTAGCCTGCAGGTGCTCAAAATACTATAAATGACCTATCCGTGGTAGGGAGAAATTCAAGTTTGTCGTTAGGGAAGTGTTGTTATTAGGTTGTCTTATATCCTAAGCCTTCAGTCGAGAGTAATAACTTTAATGGGGATTCTTGTAACACCATAACTATTTAACTATTTTTCCTAGTTTGCCCTACAACAGAGGTGACTAAGATATTTTCCAAATTATCCATTCACCTGAAGCTACACATACACCATACCATCCCGGAACAAAAAGCAGTGGGAATATAGTGTATGCGTATTGAATCAGTGTCAACTTTCAGTAGCATTTCAGTGGTGAATCGGTGGTAGTACAGTGGTTGGGCAGTGGTTAATCAGTATGTCCGAAGTATTTAAATGAGATATGTTGTACAATCAGCGCACAGTCAGAAGCATTTCAGTAGCTAATTTAAATATTTCGGACATACTGATTAAAGAAGTATACACTTCCGTTTGTTCCATGATGGCTCGTACACTTCACCGTGTAATTCAACTGTTAAAATCTCAATACCTGATTCCATTTCTTATATCATATTCCTGGGCTGGCCACACCCCTTCCTTCTCTGACGGTCCTTGCCTCAATCATAGTAGTTGATCGGCTGTTCACTTCCCTACAGAAGGCTACACCGTCCAAACACCTCCCTTTTCCATGCAAGCAGTGACATAATAAGCACGTACTGCAACCATACTTTTTGGGTGAGTCTGTATTAAACATGCCCAGTTTTTATGTAACAGTTATGTTATTAATTTTTAGGTAAAGTTGAGACTTACTTAAACAGAATGTTATGATAACATTTTATTTTAGTGAAGTTGAATGTTATCATAACTTTATTATAACATGAAAGAACAAGAATGTCACAATAATGTTTTAGTGCGATGTCACAATGTTAAGATCTAAAGACAATTTTGGGAGCCATCAAAATAACGTAACGAGAACCAAAGCAGAACTAAACAGAACGTTGCTGTAACATTATAATAACGTCATAATTATTCTTGCTTGGGTTGTACTGCCAGAGCATTTTGTCATGTTTGTACCACTTAAATCTCAAACTCCCACACACTGGCATCCTTTCCTTAATTGACTTGGAATGGTAACAAATATGCTGGCCAAAAAATAAGAAGCCCTGTCAATATCAAAGTTAAACTGATGTACTCGCTACATGATGTGAATTCTTTCTGTGTGTGCAGTTCCCAATCATTAAACCCAGAGACAAACATGGCTGCTCCAATTAGGTCCAATTCCACCCTCAATAACAAGGTTTCAGGTCTCACAATGGTGTTTTTATGTCAATCATGTATCTTCATAATGACTGCGCATCGGTCCCACGACACCCGAACTAAAATCATTACCGACATTTTTCTTCCCTGATCCATGGCACTATCTAGATTATAAAGGACATGACTGGGAAGGATTTTTCTAAAGGTTTCTTGAAATTTATGGCTTTTGTTGTAAATCAGCTCTGATTTCAAAGAGGCGCCCTACAGATTGATACTCCGGGACTGAGTTACAGACACTGAGGGGTAAAACAGACTGTGACACACTTTGAAAAGAAGATTATTTATTTCTGAACCTCGTCTACAAACTCGTCTTAAGCTGCCTTTGTAATATGGGATGTAATCTTCTGTTTGGAATATGCAATATTTTAGTTCATTCCTTGTTCCCAAGTGACCTGAACAAATGACTGAAGTGGCTTATGTTCGGCTGGGGAAAGGGAAATTCCCTAGTCAGTGGTTTCAGCTATCACCCTGGATAGATTCATTTCATGTCACAGCTGCTCTGATACCATTTAGCAAGCCTCAAAAGCCTTAAAATATTGATAACAAAAGACAGGCATTATGAAAATTCTGGGGCTAGTGTTGTCATAATGTTCTATATTTTTTGTAATTTAGCAACAAGCTAATATTTCAAATCTACTGTCGTTGTGGTAAAGCAAGATGCGTCCTACGTTACCTGAATTAATGTGCTGATACCCCACTCTACACTACCATGGTCTACGCTCATGATGAGGTTTTCTGTCAAGTATCTCCCAATTATAATGACAGAAACAGGAATCTCAGAGCATCAATTCACAGCAGCTGGTCACATAACTATATGGGTTACATAAACATTCAAAATAAGGAAAATATATATAGCTATAGGCATGGCCCCTTCCAATGATGTATAAAGGTTTACTGAAAAGTAACAGGTTTTGAATGGATATACATATTAAAGTATTACTTTTTTCCGAGACCTTGCTTTACAAAAAGAAACGTAAACTAGATCAAACGGAATAGGAAGGTTCAGTCCCATAGTGGCAATAAGTTAAGCTACTTACACCTACGTTTCCTTTAATCTTTATTTGCGACTTTCTATGATAAGCCTGAGAATTATCCAGGAGTATGTAGTATTTAAAACCTAGTGATGCAAATTGTTTAGATCCTTGTTTTGCACTCACATCGTGTTTTTAATCTTACTCTACTTCCACAGTTACATGTGCTCCCCAAAGACATGAAAGATGAATGTAAAAACCGGACCACCAGAACAGACCTCTCTGTTAGAAGCCAGATGTAGATGGAACTTTTATAAGCATTGCTGATGTGGCATTTGCTGAAAAAGGAGCAATCAAGTTTTAGTCGGCAAATAAAGTGAGCGTTATTCATCTCCCCCTTTACGTGTTGGCTGATAGAGACATTTTTATTTAAGGGATTTACATGAGGGACCTTTTATGGTAAATCTTGACTCTCCCTTTGGCAGTCATCCCCCTCCCTCGGTCATTGCCTACAAACTGCAAGAGAGGTACGGATAGCCATGAAATTGACACACAGTGACAGACAGTGAAGGGGAGCTGATATTATTCACACTACGTAGTAAGATTTAAGCCTGTATAAGTTTAGGTACTCTAAATTCTGTGCATGTATGGTTGTGTATGTATGCATATAAGTATGTAGGTGTGTATCTATGTATCTATTTTTGTAAAGATGTAGTATATGTCAGATCTTTAGTTGCAAGCGCGTGTCTAGGCTCGGGCTCTTGTATCTTGCCCAAATAATTAACATCCCACAGTTTCTTCTCCACAAATTTAAAGTCGGATGGCCTGCTATAGCATTCTGTCAGTTTAGGAGTTTCATGGTAACTGAAGGTGTACCATTCATCAGAATACCCCTGAGGCAAACATTGATATAAGAGTATATCTAGATACTTTATTTAGACTCACAAGTACAGTAAGCTGTCTTATTATGAAGATGAGAGATTGAAGGTTCCATTTGTTGTGTCAGAAAGTAGGAAGTGAAAGCCCATTTTTGACTGTGCTGTTCCACTTACTGTGTACCACATTTAGGTCCACCAAATATTCACTCCAACCATACAGGCCCACCAAACAGTCACACAGGCCGACCAAACATTCACACTGTCCCACCAAACAATCACACCAGTCCATCAAACATTCACACCATCCTATCAAAAATCACACTGGCCCACCAAATGGTCACTCTGCAGGAGTGTGTAGATAACCATTTTTTGTTGTTTCAAAACTACCAGCAAAATTCGCGCAATCTAGTCACAAATTCACACATCTATGTATAGAATTTTAATTTTCCTATATAAATTTGAGGGCACAATTCCAACATTCTGTGACAAAATCCATACATTTGTGTGAATTTGTGAGCATTTGCACACCCCTCCTTTGTCCCACCAAACACAAGGATCACCATACAATCACACCGACCCACCAAACATTCACTTTACTCTCACCAGTCCCTGAAGGCATTCTAATGAAGCGATCCACCTTTCTGTGGCGGGCGCCATATTTTCTTTGTGGGACGCCATGCTTTCATCACCAGGTGCGGTATTTTACTCCTGTCACCCCACAGAATACCTTTGTTGCTCTGAGTTACTTGCCTGTGGAGACATGGCTTGTGTGAACAAGTCACCTGACCAGGCTTAACAGTGGATGTCTTCATAAGGCTAAAATTGATTATGTCTAACCCGCCTTTTGGGAAAGAGGGAATTATAAAGTGATTGGAATGACAAGAACAACTGAAACAAAATGTTAGCACCGCTGTAGCAAGACATGGGATACAATTATTCCTTGTCAATAAATGATCAATACAAGGTGACAATGATCATTATAGAAGTTGACTATCATTAAGGAAATCGTTTGATGTTAAGAAATTGCTAAAGATTCAAATGTGTCGCTATGTTGTAATGCTGTAATGTTGTAACCAGTTCAATGATTGAATCTATGTAGGTGAGAACAATGGCAAGTTAAGGTGGTCTAACCGGAAACAGTGGGAACCGAACCTGGGCGGGCAGTGTGCAATGCCAACACACTAACCACGAGACCAACCCCCCCCCCTTTATGGGTGTAGATATTAAAGAGGTCTAACTCAGTGTAACTCGAAGAATATGTACTACTATGTGAAGTTACTATAATAAAAAGATATATATAACATATAACTTGCACTGATGATGCTATATCTACTGTTGATACTTTGAGGGGCCACATACCAACGTACAATACACCTTCTCTACACCACCTGCCCCCTGGTGAGCAGGTCAGTCACCACTCAGCCACAACCCAAACACTAGGTGGGCGATAATAAGGTGAAGTACCCCATTCGTGGGTGTCAGTGGACAGGGGGCGCTGTCAGCTGAATTATATATAAATATCACCGGGCCGAGGGTGGGGAGTGGAATACCAGATCAGGAGGGGTATTCATAGGGAAAAGGGGGTGGTAGTGGATCTGAATCCAGATTATTTCTTATTATTCTCAACTCGCTTATCATAGCAATTATCTTGCCTTGCCTGAGAAAAAAAACACGACACATTCCTAAAAACACAGTTTTATAGAAATCACACATAACACACCATTGAGGGCTTTAGCCTGAGACAAAGGTGTGTGCAAATCGGGATAATAAAAATTGCTGAGTGTGTCTGCATCTGTACATGATTTATTCTATATCAGCTTTTTAAAAAGCTATAAATAATCAGAATTGCAAGACCTTCCTAATTCTTCAAACCCGAATAAACAGATTGACCAGATGGCTTTTAGTTGCTCTAACCACTTCACCACCCCACACGCCTTCTTTTCATGTGTGAATGATCACATATGACATACCACCCCCCCCCCCCCACACAAAAGTTACTACTATTAATTTTATAATTGTTTAAACTTCATAGATGGTTACCTTATATGCAGTTTATTACTGTTTGTCCTTTATTTTGCTAATATGTTTCTAAAGTTTTAGAAAGTTATTCTCAAGATATAATTTTGGCACTAATGGTCAATATTGTGGTATGCTCCTATGATAGTGTGATGAATGTCCATTCATCTGTATAAATTAGAAAAGTAACCAAGTATCGAAATAATGTGGTAAATAATAAGATACGAAGAAGTGTATCGGGAAATCGCGAAAGTACGAAAATATATTGTAAACCGGATATGACGTCAGAATAGTCATGTGATCTGAAGTGACCAATCAGAGTCGAGTGATAGAGTATAAAAGGGGGCGTTAAGGCCCAAAATAAAAAGTCCCATCTTGGTACTCCTTGTGTTCACACGTGTCTTCTTCAAGTAATATAACCCTCGAAGGGGTTTAAGCCGAAGATATGAAAAGATAGTAGTTAATCAACCAGTTGAACTCAAGTTAATTGGTCTAAGTTTAGTACCAAAATCTGAACGAAAAGAATGGGGGACCGAAAGACCGAAAGATGGCCCGAAAGCCCAGATTGGCCCGAAGATCAACCCGGGACCAAAAGACTGGGCAGGTACGGAAAATTGTGATTGTTTGACCCATGACCGCCGGGACGAAGGCGCGACCCGCTTGGCCCCAAGCTACCAACCACTAGGCAAGCTTCGGCCCAACCCCCACCGAAGATCGGATCAGACAGTAGCAACGGCCAGAATCCATCTTGCCACCATTACCCCCTCCTTTTCAATTTGAACCCCTGGTCCACCTGCGCCCGATGTCCGGAACATTCCAGGCACAACAGACCGGCACACACACCCCCATCTAAGAATACCGATTTCCCAATCAACCTGCTCGCTTCCCCTCATGCGTGAGGCACGATTCTTGATCTTACACCTCGGTTTCCTGCTGGAACTCTTCGTTCGGCTCGAGACCAAAAAAATAACCCCCACGTCCCTTCGCCGTAGTAATTTGAAACCCCAAACTACTAAGGAATGTCACAATAGGCAGTATTTTGATATTTTGTTCAATTAATGGAAATTGACAATTTCATTGAGATGAATGAAAACCCACCCAGTATAGTAGCATACACTATAATAGATACAAATTCGGGCATTGCTGTATTGTACATTATAACAGTATCCTTATTTGGATAACATCAATACCCTTATTTGGAAAGAACTTTATAATTGGAGATCACATGAACAACCACATAGGACAATGTGCAAGAAGGCCCACTGGTAATTGTAGGGAATGGAAAATTGTATTTATAACTCCTGTCCTTGTTAAAAATCTATGACATGTTTAGCCATAAGTTTGCTATTGTTGTTTATTATGCATTGCCATTTCCTTTAAACAGGTCAATTAGGACATTGGAGGGTAGGAACATCCCCTGTGACATGACCGATTTATTTGTAGGAGGGGATTTTGAACAACATTTTGAACAACAAAACTTCATGGTATATGTAATACAAAAATCCTGTCAATTTGAAAACTTGTGATAACATGTTCTTTAACTTTATGATGAATTAATGATTGCATAGATACTGTTAAGCAGGAAAGGGGGCACCCAGCTATATCTACCTTGAAAATAGCCAACTTTGAAACAGACTCTAATATATATGATTAACTATAACATAAATAAGGAAAAGATGAAAAGTTTGAATATGTCTCATAATCATACATAGAACTGGTCTATTCACTGTGCTCTTGTGTGAATATCCTGAATCTGCTGGTCATCACCTTTTAGGTTTTGACAACTACCAGCAATGTCCAAAATGGAAATGTGCCTTCTCTTTTCCTAGAGTAAGAAGCAGGACCCATGTCACCATCTAGAGAGTTCATGTCCATGAAACACCCTCCACTGCCCTGACACCGAGTCAGTGTGGCTAAGTCTATTGAGCCTGATCCCCACAGGGTGCTAGATTACAAAATTCACCTGTGACTAATGCGGTTATCGGCTGCGACTAATGTGGTAATTGGCAGTAACTAATGTGGTTAGTTGCCTGGAAACCAGCCAGACACTGGCGCCGTGATGTCTTGTGACTTAACCACTAATCTCCATGGTTTTCTTGACGAAATATTGTGCATGTTTGATATTACTCCCACTTACCGGCGATTAGTGCAGTTGATCGCCGAGCTGGTGGACTAATGCGACCTCTAATCATTGGCCATTTGAAGGCAAAAAGATTCCAACTTGCCAATCAAAACTTTTCTTACTGACAACTAACTATTTGATAATCGCTGGCCGATTAAAGTTAATTGCCGGGATTTAGTCACCACGTGGGGATCAGGCTTAAAGGTAGTTGCTTTAGAAAAATGAATAGATAAGACAGCGCTTATTGATAAATTAAGGGAAGGGGGTAATACTTTATGGCATCTGCATTAGATAAGGCCGCTGACTTTGGCTGCTAGGTTTAAGGCCCTGTGTTCGCTGACAAGATAAGACTCCAGAATACAGACATATAAGTCATGGGACCGATACACACACTTGGGATGTACACCCCCACAGTCGGTCCAAATGACAGACCAGGGGGTCATAACCTGAACCTATTGTTTCCCCTCCACCCCGGCCAGCACGTCTAATCGCCTCCATGGCGGGGACAGATGGCGGGACAGGGGGCGGCTGGGGCCTGCTTCTGACAGGGGTGTTCATCATCTTATGGTAGGGTGCAGGGCACAGCTACAGGAACAGGGGCTGTTTCTCCTATCACTGACTGACCGGGAACCTGTCCATCCCTCTTCCCTGTAATCAAATGATTTGATCACTGCATACTGGTTGCATGATATGATGGGGAAAATATCCTATTTCATTAGAAATAATAGACTTTGCTGTCCATATTTATCGACTAACCAGAATCTAAAGTTCAACAGTATTAAAGAAATTCACA
This sequence comes from Lepidonotus clava, assembly GCA_936440205.1. Lineage (NCBI taxonomy): Eukaryota > Metazoa > Annelida > Polychaeta > Phyllodocida > Polynoidae > Lepidonotus > Lepidonotus clava. The sequence goes on along the minus strand of OW387136.1, from coordinate 818,573 downwards.
TGAAATAAGTTATTACTGAATTTGATTCAGTCTCAAGGCCTGGATAGTGTGATGAATTATAGTAATCAATTCAATTTTGAGACACGAGTTTGTGCAGTTTTATTAGAAAGGTTAAAACTTAGTAAATGTTGTTATGAGAAACAATAGTTAAAAGTCAATTGTTAGTGCATGATCACGAATTACACGAATTACATGAGATCGTGTGTCAGGCGTTGTAAGAATTACCTGAAAATTACCCGAAATGCACGTACTAGAGTCATGAAGCACGAAGTGCACAAGGTCTGTAATGCATGAGATTTTAATGACCGGAAATGACCCCGGCAAGAGGTCAAAGTGACTATGTGATGTTGTTTAACCAATCAGGATCCAGATTGTGGCTATAATATTATAAGTGAGTGATTTCACAAGAATAAACAGTCCTGTTTTGGTACTCATTGTGTTTACACCTCCTTTCTTCCTGGGAATGGACACAGAAAAGATTTAGAAGAGTAGGACAGCTAGAGATAAAGGTCCACAAGATAGAAATAGACTGAAGTTATGCCAAAAAAGGGGAAATTGGACTTGGAAGATGTAGTTGTTAATCTGAGGGACGAACTAGGATGCACAAAAATGGGGACAAAAAGACTGGAAACACGAGTTCAGATTGGTACCGACTTTAAGGATGAGAGCATGGGAGATTGGCCCACACACTACCACCCTTTTAATTTTTTGGACATGGTCCCCGTCCTGAGTCTGGAATTGTCAGAACCACGCAGCTGCTAGATGTCTTGCACGAAACCCCCGCCACTAACCTGAACCGAAGCGCAATGCCCACCTGCCCTCGCTCCGCTACCCTCCAGAACAGAAGACCCCGGTGATCCCATAGCCTCACGAACCGTATTCCAACCACTGTCAAGCCCTGTGCGCGGGGCACATTTGTTAGGACGCTATCCTACAAACAGATGCTATCCCACAAATACCACCTAATTGTCACTTAACATCAATGTCAGGACGCTATCATGCAAACATTCACTAAACCACAAAGCACTTTGTCAGTTAGCTGCACCCATATGCTGCTAAGCTACAATCAGATGCTATCCAACAAGATGTTATCCTACCAATGGATGCTATCCTACAGATTTATGCTGAAAAATAGCAAACCAATTTTGAAGATTATTTCATTGGGGTTTGGAAGAGGGGTGTACTGCAAACTACTAGAGGACATATGACTAACCTTTTTGAATTTTCAAATATATAATTTATTTAGGAAAATTAAATCACACTTCCATTTTGCAATTTCTATTCTGCATCAAAAAAAATTTGAATATTGATAAACTATTAACAAAATAAATTCAAGAAGCAAAAATAAGACTTGAGTTGTTCAGCCCATTGTCACTTCATAACATCGGTTTGTTTAGAATGGTAACTCACTCATCTTAATTGATTCTCCCATTTGCAGGACATAAAACCTATTTTTGTATAACTAGTTGTTACTTGTAGCACACAACCCTTTTTAACAAATTCTGTCAATATTCTTTGAAGATCATACTAAAAAGACCAAAGTTTCAGAAAAAGGTTAATGTCTATCACCTTTCATGTAGCTATAACTAAAAATTGTCCCCTGAATCATCCCTACTCACTGAAAAATGCATTATTTTCCATGATTTCTCATCTCACATTTCCCTGAATAGAAAGCTAAAAATGTTTAGACAAAAATAAACTATCCATTTTATTGGACATTTTTTACAAATAAAGATAAGGAGGCATAATACATAAGAGACCTGACACCCCCTTTCAATCCTAAAGGGTAACTTTGCTGTATAATACTTTAATATAGCTTTGTGCAGAGATGCTATCCCACAAATATTTGTGACTTAGCAGATATGCTTGTAGCTTAGCATCTTGTGGTGATGCTAAGTCACAAAAGGATGCTAAGCTACAAATATTTATGACTTAGTGTCTATTCTTGGAAAGATGCTATCTAACAAATATTTTTGGTTTAGCATCTGTTTGTAGCTTAGCATCCTGTGGTGATGCTATCCTGCAAAAAGTCACTAAACCACAAACATTTGTTGGATAGCGTCTTTTTGTAGGATAGCGTCCTAACAACATTTCTGAGAACCCTACAACCAGCTTTGCGGCTTGGCAGTGGACCCGGACGAGTGCTCGTGATATTGAGTGCAACCGGGCTGAGATCCATCAAGAGCACGGATATCTTAAGCAGGGAAACCGTGGAAGAGCCTTTCCCTCATCCCGGCTCCTACTCTTCCTTGAGAATTTCAGTGCACAAAGATCCCTTTGTCCCTGACCTGGGTTAGTGCACTGAGGTCCCTGTGTCCCTGACCTGGATTAATACACTGAGGCCCCTTTGTCCCCTGACCTGGGTTAGTGCACTAAGGCCCCTTCGTCCCGTGCCCTGGGTTAGTGCACTGAGGCACCTTTGTCTCCCACCCTGGGTTAGTGCATTGAGGCAACTTTGTCCCTGACCTGGGTTAGTGCACTGAGGCCCTTTTGTCCCCTGCCCTGCCCTGGGTTAGTGCACTGAGGCCCCTTTGTCCCCCACCCTGGGTTAGTGCACTGAGGCCCCTTTGTCCCCTGCCCTGTGTTAGTGCACTGAGGCCCCTTTGTCCCTGACCTGGGTTAGTGCACTGAGGTGACTTTGTCCCCTGACCTGACCTAGGTTAGTGCACTGAGGCCCCTTTGTCCCTTGTCCTGGGTTAGTGCACTGAGGCCCCTTTGTCCCTGGCCTGGGTTAGTGCACTGAGGCCCCTTTGTCCCCTGACCTGGGTTAGTGCACTGAGACCTGTTTGTCCCCTGTCCTGAGTTATTGCACTGAGGCCCCTTTGTCCCCGGCCCTGGGTTAGTGCACTGACGGCACTTTGTCCCCTGACCTGCGTTAGTGCACTAAGGCCCCTTTGTACACTGACCGGGGTTAGTGCACTGAGGCCCCTTTGTCCCCTGACATGGGTTAGTGCACTGAGGCCCCTTTGTTCCCTGCCCTGGGTTAGTGCACTGAGGGCCCTTTGTCCCCTGACCTAGGTTAGTTCACTGAGGCCCCTTTGTCCCCTGACCTGGGTTAGTGCACTGAGGGCCCTTTGTCCCCTGACCTAGGTTAGTTCACTGAGGCCCTTTTGTCCCCTGCCCTGCCCTGGGTTAGTGCACTGAGGCCCCTTTGTCCCCTGACCTGGGTTAGTGCACTGAGGCCCCTTTGTCCCCTGACCTGCGTTAGTGCACTAAGGCCCCTTTGTACACTGACCGGGGTTAGTGCACTGAGGCCCCTTTGTCCCCTGACATGGGTTAGTGCACTGAGGCCCCTTTGTTCCCTGCCCTGGGTTAGTGCACTGAGGGCCCTTTGTCCCCTGACCTAGGTTAGTTCACTGAGGCCCCTTTGTCCCCTGACCTGGGTTAGTGCACTGAGGGCCCTTTGTCCCCTGACCTAGGTTAGTTCACTGAGGCCTGTTTGTCTCCTGACTTGTCCTGGGTTAGTGCACTGAGGCCCCTTTGTCCCCTGCCCTGACCTAGGTTAGTGCACTGAGGCCTGTTTGTCTCCTGACCTGACCTGGGTTAGTGCACTGAGGCCTTTTTGTCTCCTGACCTGTCCTGGGTTAGTGCACTGAGGCCCCTTTGGACCCTATCCTGGTTTAGTGCACTGAGGCCCCTTTGTCCCCTGCCCTGGGCTAGTGCACTGAGGTCCCTTTGTCCCCTGGCCTGACCTGGGTTAGTGCACTGAGGCCCCTTTGTCCCCTGCCCTGACCTGGGTTAGTGCACTGAGGCCCCTTTGGACCCTATCCTGGGTTAGCGCACTAAGGCCCCTTTTGTCCCCTGCCCTGGGCTAGTGCACTGAGGTCCGTTTGTCTCCTGACCTGTCCTGGGTTAGGGCACTGAGGCCCCTTTGTCCCCTGACCTGCCCTGGGTTAGTCCTTTTGTCCCCTGCCCTGGGTTAGTGCATTTAGGCCCTTTTGTCCCCTGCCCTGGGTTAGTGCACTGAGGTCCCTTTGTCCCCTGACCTGGGTTAGTGCACTGAGGCCCCTTTGGACCCTATCCTGGGTTAGTGCACTGAGGTCCCTTTGTCCCCTGACCTCGGTTAGTGCACTAAGGCCCCTTTGTCCCTTGCCCTGGGTTAGTGCACTGAGGCCCCTTTGTCCCCTGACCTGGGTTAGTGCACTGAGGCCCCTTTGTCCCCTGACCTGGGTTAGTGCACTGAGGCCCCTTTGTCCCCTGACCTGGGTTAGTGCACTGAGGCCCCTTTGTCCCCTGACCTGACCTGGGTTAGTGCACTGAAGTCCCTTTGTCCCTGACCTGCCCTGGGTTAGTGCACTGAGCTTCCTTAAGTGGCTTCAATCTAGGACCTTGGTTAGGTATTCCTGAAGTCATAATATCGTTTACCATGCGCTTATTGACCAACTTTTACTGGTTCCAATAAATCTTATTAATTTGAAAGGCTTCATTTAACAAAACCTCAATTACATTAATATCATTTCAAGGTAATCGAAATAAAATAGGATTGGTGGTGGAATCAAAAATGAAATATTTGATTCAGTTCCTCTCAAGACTTCATGACGCCAAGATCTAATTTCACTTCTGACGTCCCTCAAATGATCTCAGCAGATTAACTGTAATTAAGATCAGAAATTGAGGATGGGATACTCTGCTTTCTTCCCTGCTTTTATTAAATGTCATTACCATTATTCTAATGACAGTTTGTATGGTTCGATTTCTTTTTGATAATGCTGGATATGTTAGGTTGGTTTGTGGGTCTGTTTCTGTGCAGAAAATTGTGTGCAGAAAACAGTTTTGGTGAGTGCAAGTCATCCATACTCAGAAACCATGTGATGTCCAAATTCTCTTTGGTTTAATAGAACATTTAACATCAAAATTGATTAAGAAATTAGATTTTAGTAATCCATTTTCTGTATTAAATAAAATTAATAATGAATGGAGATAAATTCAACTTGGAAACAGCTTCTGATACAGGTTTAGAACTTTTTTTAAACCATTTTATTTACCCTGGACGTGAATTGGATTTCTCCAGTATTCCTTCACGTCCAGCCATATCTTAACCTAATACATCAAATTTGGCATATCATGAAAATATCTCAATAGTTTACAACTTTAGAATTAGAATTATATTTGATGTATGCTAGCTTTTTATAACAATATCATTTGGTGGTGTTCAAGAGTTACATTTGGGTCGAGTTGTATTTGACAGCCACTTTAAACTTGTTTTTAGGTAGATCTATCCTCAGTCGCATTCATTGACCCCCTTATCTCTTCCCATCTATTGCCTTGAGTTATTCCCATCCTTGTATATTGATCCACACATCTAATATCTCACTGAACTAACCTTGGGCACACCTGATCTATCCTTAGCCACATCTATTGACTCTCACATCTATCCTTAGCCACTTCTATTGACTCTCACGTCTATCCTTAGCCACATCTATTGACTCTCACATCTATTGACTCTCACATCTATCCTTAGCCACATCGATTGACTCTCACGTCTATCCTTAGCCACATCTACTGACCCTCACATCTATCTTTAGCCACATCTATTGACTCTCATATCTATCCTTAGCCACATCTATTGACTCCCATGTCTATCCGTAGCCACATCTATTGACTCTCATGTCTATCCTTAGCCACGTCTACTGACTCTCACATCTATCCTTAGCCACATCTATTGACTCTCACATCTATCCTTATCTCTATATTTACTGACCCCCTGATCTATCCTTATCCTGTCCAATGACCCCCTGATTTATCCCTTATCTACATCCACTGACCTCAAAGCCCAATTCTATCCTTATCCTCATCTACTGACCCCTGATCTATCCTTTTTCCCATCTATGACCTTTGTTCCATCCTTAGGCCCATCTACTGATGCTTTGATCTATCCTTGTCCACATCTATCAATCCCTTTACCATCTTTTTCCCATCAATTGACCCCCTTATCTATCCTTAGCCATATCTATTGATCCCCTGATCTATTTATTAATCCCCATATCTATCCTTATCCCATCCGCTGACTCCCTGATCTATCCTTAGCCCCATGTATTGAACACCTTCACATGTGCTTGCCGCTGCTGACAGTAATGTAACAAAGAGGTAACTTTTTAATCATGGCCTCGGGTGAGTTCTTAGACAGCGTCAGGTGAGTGTTATTAAAGGTGGGGGGAGTTTCAGGTGACTGTTGCATGCCTTAAGGGCTGTGAACCTCCTCCAAGGAAGTGCTGCTGTCACTCTCTGAACAGTGTTGGCACACACTCTCTGGGCTTCACCTAAGATGGGCAAGACATTTTAAAGCATACAGAACACGAATAAGCAACTAAGTTATGATTATGTTAACGAATTTTCTCATTTAGAATGACTTTCTTAATTACTGTATTCCCAAAGATATTTTTGAAACATTTTGTATTCATTCACAATGGTGTTTTAGATTCTAGGCAAGTTAATAGTTTGCAGCAAAACATTAAACTACTGACCATACAACTATTACCATTTTTTCAATTTTGTCCATGGGCGGAATCAGTAGAGTGGGGGAGGGCGTGGAAGTGTCCGGGGAGTCCTGTATACCCCCCACTCCTCCCCTTTTATGAGGACTTGAACTTGATACATGCAAGAATTTCTGTGTGGGTGCCTAGGGTGCACATGTGTAACGTTTTGATACTTAGCCTATTTGCAGACCTCCCTTTCTGAAACCCGAACCCATCCCTGATAGTCATCTTTAGATAAGGGTAGGTTATCCATGACCTGTCATGCTGGCTAATGACTGAATACCCTTTCTATATCTAGATTTTAATGACCACCAATATGTTTCAAATATGATAACAATGTCAGATTCAGTTAATATGTCCACGCAATTTGCTCACAAGAATCTAAGATGTAAAAACACATATACTTTTCCAATAAAGTTTATCTATACTATATAAATAATATGAATACCCCATATGGTACTGGCGTGGGGCTTCTGCTCCTGGGAAGAATATAGGCCCCATGTAGCCCCTGCTGATCATAAAAGGTGATGATAGGGGGGACCAATTAACCAAGTGGTTCTTTGGGTCCAATTCCTGGCTGGTGTCTGGGTTCACTTAGGGATGAGGTACAGCAAAAATGATTTCCAGGTTTTGATCCCATGCAGTTTTCCCACCCTGTCACCCTCATCTCATAGATACACTCACCAAAGACTGACATGTCTAAACGTGTCTGAAAAGTCAGAGCTCGTCCTAACTAGTTTTTGCTGTGAAAAATGACACTGGCTGTTGGTACGGCGTAAAACATCCATCACTCACTCACTCCTAATATGAAGAGATAGTCAGAAGAGGTCGTTTGCCGTATGTCTGAGGCCTCATTGGGCGTGATGCGGCATACACCTACGCAGGGCAGAGCTATTTCTGACCCCTGGCATTGACATTCACCAGTTTACGAAGCAATTAGAGACTTCTGCGTCTCCTGAGGAACTGCCGCCTGCCACATTCCTCTCAGCTTATTGGGGAGATGCTCCCAGGGCACAGCCTTAATTACAAAAAATATATGGGGGGCCCGAGGTGTGTACATAATGGGAGCGGGGAAAGTTGGAAACTTCTGTAAGAGGGTCAGATTCATGGTTAGTGAACAGGTGTTAGATATTCTAATGGGTCATAAGGGAAATACTAGGGAGTCTCACCCACAACACGTCTGGATACGTTAACATATCTCAAATCTATCTAACCAAATTTAAGGTTAAAACTGCAAAATCTAGTAATCATGATTCAATGGTTACGTATGACTTGGATACAGAAGTATGCTTATGATCAAATATTTTTGAAATTCATTATTGAAGCTAAGAAAAAAAAGATATGTTTACATTGTGTCACGCCTTTAAGGATCTAAACCCCCTACTTATGAAGTTTGTATTATCTTGAGCTTCAACTATCCTAAATATAGGTTTGTGTTCTGGGAAATTAGAGATAACAATTGAGTGACCTGCAAAAAGAAATTCTATGAGGAGCGATATCCTCATGCAACTTTTTTCTAGTTCTTTAAGAATTACCAGCAAAACCTCATACGTCGACAATAAAGTATTAAGTCTCACATAAATTGTGAGTGACAAAGAATGACATTTACTGACACTCAGGGTGGTATGGTCGTTAAACATTCACATCTGCTGACACTCGAGGTGCGTATGGCTGTGATACATTCACACCTACTGACACTCACGATGGTATTGTCTGGATACATTCACACCTGCAGACACTTAGGGTGGTATGGCTGGATACATTCACACTTACTGACATTCAGGGTGGTATGGCTGGATACATTCACACCTGGGGACATTCAGGGTGGTATGGCTGGTACACATTCACACCTACTGACACTCAGGGCGGTATGGCTGGTATACATTCACACCTACTGACACTCAGGGTGGTATGGCTGGTATACATTCACACCTACTGACACTCAGGGTGGTATGGCTGGATACATGCACAACTATTGACAGGGTGGTATGGCTGGTACACATTCATACATTCTGACGCTAAGTGTGGTATGGTTGGTATACATTCACACCTACTGACACTCAGGGCGGTATGGCTGGTATACATTCACACCTGCGGACGCTAAGTGTGGTATGGTTGGTATACATTCACACCTACTGACACTCAGGGCGGTATGGCTGGTATACATTCACACCTGCGGACACTCAGGTTGGTATGGCTAGGATACATTCACACCTGCGGACACTCAGGGTGATATAGCTGGGATACATTCACACCTGCCGACACTCAGGGTGGTATGGCGGGGATACATTCACACCTACTGACACTCAGGTTGGTATGGCTAGGATACATTCACACCTACTGACACTAAGGGTGATATAGCTGGGATACATTCACACCTGATGACACTCAGGTTGGTATGGCTGGTATACATTCACACCTGTTGACACTCAGGGTAGTATGGCTGGGATACATTCTCACCTACTGACATTCAGGTTGGTATGGCCGGTATACATTCACACCTGTTCACATTCAGGGTGGTATGATAGGGATACATTCACATGTGCTGATACTTTTGGTAGGTATGGGATACATTCAAATCTCCGCACACTTGAGCTCTACCAAAATAAAGAAATCTAGAAAGAAGGACAATGGACCAAATAGCTAGTATGTTGAATCAGCTTTTGTTGTTTCCCTGAAAGTTAGGCGACAAGTCGTTAGAAAGAAAAGTTTGTTGCTGATCATAGCAAACATTGCTGAAAACAAAGAAAGCGTTTCCTCCTCCATGGATTAATTCCCTTGATTGAGACAATTTTGATGATCTCTCATATAAAACAGCTGGCATAGAGTGAATGGGCCTTAATATCCACTGAATAGCCAACTAAACCATAGCTCAGATCATTATGTGTGAGAAGGGGTCAAAGAAAACCTACTACTCCCACTCATTTCCAGACATTCTAGTGTGTCAGAAAATTATGTCAATTAATAGTTCCAAAGGAATGTCAGCCTCAACAAAATAGACAAAATAATTGGACTGTGTGGGAGCGCTCCCATCGGGTGCCTATTCCTAGGGCCAGAGGAGCTATGACTAATTGAATTTTCTTTTCTTGTAACAACAAAGTTGGATTGTAGTTCAAGGTAGCATCATTGACGATTGACCAAGAATAACTTTTTTTGTGTACATTTTCCAAATAAGTGTTTTGGGATGGTTATAGAATTTTCGTGTTGTTGGGAGCATGACAAATAACTCAGTCATAATTCACTATGTTAATTTCATTTCTAATCATGTCTCCCTGATCTATTCCTAGTGAATGACTACTTTTTTAAACATGGGAAAAAAATTACCCTTCGAATTCTATTGCCAGTAAAAAACTATGTGAGTAACAATTCTGGGGCCCGCTTCATAACAAAGCTCTGTAGCTACGGGAGTTTATATGAGCTTACGGAAGCTGTACGTGATTTTGAAACTCTCGTACGTGGCTGTTTCATAACAAAACTCGCGTATATTGACCCAAAACTAACGTTAATGGACCCAAAACTCACATAAATTGACCCAAAACTCCCGTAAATCCATCTAAACTCACATAAGCAAAAACAAAACTCAAGTAGCAACGACAAGGGTATAATGGTGATCGTAACTTATGAATTGTAAAATTTAAGGAGGTTTCTTATGAAACAGGCCCCTGGTCATATTACTTCTTACACAAAAATATTTCCCGAGCATAGGTGCATTGACTTGTTGTTAAGCAATACTGGAATACTACAATACTACAATACTATAATGATAATAATACAGTACCTGATTCCATCAAGTCTCTCATTCGGTTGTCCCCCTAACATACACACAGGTGTTTAGAATCTAAACATCTCCCCAAACATTTTGCTGTCACTTGTTTAGACACATACACATTTTTAAATGTATCTCCTGTTTAGAATAAAGTGTTAAGCATTCCTCATGTTTAGATATCAATTGATCACGTGTTGAGATTTCTTTGTGTAATATGATGGTGCTAACAATTTCATTGTGTTTAAAAAGAGAATGTTTAACTTGTTTATGTTTGAATATTAAATGACGATGATTCCATTTTTTTTCCTGTTCAGGAAGGAAGTGCTTAGCTTTTATCATGTTCATAGTCAAGTGGGAAAGTGCTTAGAACTTTTAACGTTTAGGATTCAGGTGACAATACGCTTTATATGTGCTTAAAGCTAAACTTTGAATTTGAACTTGCTACTTATCATGTGTGAGGTGAACGTGCTGTCCACTATACTACTGTTATCACTTGAACTATTGGCACTGTCAAATCAAGGTTTTGCAAAATACTCCAGAGGATCACTTTGAACTTTCAGGCATTCTATGTCAGGGTTTGGTCTCACTCATTGGTGTTGACTATTACACTGTGAACTGCATGCATTCTGGCTTAAACAGAGAGTGCAGGTTCTAATCCCCAAGTGTCCATTCTACTTTTCATAACATGATTAAAGGTTTTGGGTGTGTTCAACCTAATTTTTATTGACCAATCAAATCTCTTAGGCATTTTTTTTCAAAGCTAATATCTATAGAAGAAATAGCGACTGGAATTTCCATCTTTCAATGTTTGTAAAAGAAAATTACAGCCTGACTAAGATCATTACATTTACCATTAGTTCTAGGGGAAAATGAGTTTATGTAGAATTACAAAACAAAAACCCCAGTGCTTTTCCCACTAAAACAAGTATAGACAATTACAAAAAAAATGTTGCAAGAAAGTCAATAACATCTACCATTTGTGAGATTAGTTATAATAAATGAACTTAAAAATGTGGGCATTTGAGCACTATTTGTTTGGATCATTTTAAGTGATGTTACTCCATGCAAAGAAAAAATGTATTGATTGTACCATCTTGAGTGTCCAAACACATAAAATAGCATTTAGATTTAGATTTTTTAGTTCCTAATACACCTTACAGGTGGTGCCCTGAGCAGTAGCGAGTACCTTTAAGACTACATTGAGAGCGAAGCATGTCGTTTATGGAAGAATCTGTGTCTCACTGTTTGTATATTTGTTACGAGGATTTTTATACAGGCTGAGTCCACCTTATTCAATGTTCTTCTGCTGCAGTCCTTGGGACCATTTTGGCATAATTCCATGCAGGGGTCATCCAAATGTCCTATTTTTCATGCTGCATTGCATCAGACTTGAAAACCATACAGCGCCGATGCCAACGAGTGGTATCAATGCCTCAACAAAGTTGTAATTTAGATAGGACAATGCCTATACTTATACATTTTCAAGTTACTACTTATCTGTTTATTTTACTTTATTTAAAATTGCTAATAATTTTCAAGTGGAAAAAAGCGAAAAATATAATGAGAATTGACTAGGAAAGATTTCCTCAAACCTAACGAGTATAGCTGAAGCAGGGGCAGATGCAGGGGAGGGGGAGTTCCAGGGGGTCCTGACACCCCCCTTTCCTTTTGGTGGACCCTTAAATTACAAAAAGAGGGTGAAATGTCCCATGTATATGTGTAAATGCACACCGTTTTTGTACTAAGCCTTTATGCTGACCCCGTCCCCCTTTCGAAAATTGTGTATCTGCCCCTGTGACGCTGTCATCAGGAATGTGGACATGACTTGTACATTACGGGAGCCCAGCAATCAGACACAAAGTAATAACACAGCCATGCTGTATAATGGCTAACGAGACTGCAGACAGGGAAAATTTCCCTCCTCTGTTAATGACATCTGCATCAAGTGGGCGTATCTTGTATAACGACTGTATATATGGTACCAGAAACAAAACCTGGAACATTTAAGTACTCAGGTTGCACATTGTTTATTAACACTGCATGCTGCCTTTCCTCGAATTAATCAATCATGGTGTAATTCAGACTTATACTTTTCATTCTGTGCAAAAAATATATGAGGAATGTTATAAAAGGCAATTTTTCTTGGGGCTGGCTGTCGCGACCGCAGTGACCAAGTGAGGGTGCCTGTTGGCTGTCCTACTCCTGCCTTGTACCAGTTGACCTCACCATCATATAGTTGCTATGGGTCATGACTGTGACCTGCCTTCCCATTGGTCTGATTTGTTTATTGGACAGATAATCGATGACTATAGATGCAATATGATTAATAGCAAATTATTTGCTTTTTTCAATGATCTAATCATATGCATAATGTTATTTCACAATTGTAACTGAGCTATTGTATACAAATTATGTACTTTCACAGCATACACACACGTTAAGTGTACCCATTCTAGCCTAAGACAGTTTTCAGTGGAACAAATTCAGATACCTTCATTGATAAGAAACGATAATCAACATCTAAAATGATGACTTTTGTTGAGGAAGGCAGCAGGTGTAGCATCCCCCCACACACCACCAACAACTGGGCATTATTTTACATTTCCAAAGAAATCTGCATGATCAATGTAGCTTACAAAGGCCTTTAGGTTCCACTAAACAACAGGGACATGAAAGGGGTTCCTCTCAAAGCCACAGTAAACCCACACACGGGAACAAGGACTTATTATGGGTGGCTAAGGGGATGTAACACATTATTCGCACTACAGACCAGCTGGAGATGCTGGAACAGCCTATACAAAAGCGACCTGATAATGAATACTAATAGATTAAGGCACAGAAATAGCATCAAATAATTTCTAATTGTGATCACAATAATCTCAATAAAAAATGTAAAAGAATATGGCTGTCAAGCTAGAGATTTGTCTTCACAAATGACAGTCTATAAATCATTATGCAAGTACTTTGGCCTGTTTCAGCTCCGTAGCTAAGGGTGTTTACGTGAGCTTACAGAAACTGTACACGAGTTTGAAACTCTTGTATGCGTCTGTTTCATGACAAAACTCATGTAAATCGATCCAAAACCACGTAAGTTGATCCAAAACTCCCGCAAATCCAGCCAAACTCACGTAAACTAAAACAATACTCACATAGCTATGATGAGGGTAAAAGGTGATCATAACTTATGAAAGACAAAATTTACGGAGGTTTGTTATGAAACAGGCCTCTGTGTAGCAGACCTAGGTTAGATAACTGGAGGGTATTTCATAACAAAATAATAAGAAATGGGTGAATCTTTGTACCTGAAATAAGAAATTCTTAATTCAAATTTGATGTTGAATTGTACAAAGATGCTTTTTAAGAATCGATTGATTCTTAACATCATGTTATGAAATACCTAGGTAAAATTACTTTCTTACCTGTGTTTTGCCATTGATATAACATTGACCATACTGGGTCTAAGATCAGGTTGTAGGTCTCTTTAATGAACAAAGATTTTGGATACAGCCTTTACAAAGATCTTTTTTCTTCTTCTTAAAACCTCTCTTATCTTTAAGAAAATCTTATTACAACAAAGAAAAAGAATCTTTAACTAAGATTTTGTTCTGAAAATGCCTCCTGGTATATTCCATAATATGATTCGTTGGCCATGCATGAGGTCTAAGTGTTATGAATCCCTCTGTTTTGTAATGGATGGGTATTAGTTTATCACTTATTGGTCTGTTTCATAATAACCTCCGTAGCTATGGAGGTTTTATGTGTCCTTACGGAAACTGTATATGAAACTCTTGTATGCAGCTGTTTCATAACAAAACTCACATAAATCCACCCCAAGCTCTCATAAATCCACCCAAAATTCATGTAAATTCACCAAAAACTCATTTAAATCCACCCTAACTCACATGAGCAAAAACAAAACTCCCATAGCTACAATGGCCAAAAAGGTGATTGGAACTTTATGATGCAAAACATGAGAGATTTGTTATGAAACAGGCCACAGGAGGCTCGGGTGTACGTAAATAGTCTACCAGTAAACAGGCATTCAGAGACTTTGACACCTAGTTCACTCATACCATACATTCCCATGAGTCTCATGGAGGTTCGCTATTGGGAGCAAACAGAGGTCATCATTATGAAGAATCAAATTCATTTTAGGAAAATATATTGCAAAGAAATTCAAACAAAGATTTTACACTGTGAAGCATTTATCCCTAAAAGCTTTCAATGAGGCATACAACTGTTATACGACAACCTTAACACAATTTCCCCCAGAAAAAAATGTCATTTTCACCCTGAGCACCGAAACACAATTGTCAGGGTTGGAAGGACAGCTTATTAATTGTAGAGGCTGCATTTAAGCTTATTATAAAAGGTATCTAAATGCTTTCAGCAAGTATGTGTAAATGATCATTCTAGATTTTCGGGTAAAACTTAATAACAACTCAAAAAAAAGGAATAAGAGGCAGTTCGCAGACACTATTATTGTAAACCATTCACAACAGCTTTAAACAGATTGAAATATTAGTGTAAAACATGGGTCAAATTTATCCCTGGAGAGAGGAAAAAAAGTAAATGTTCACCATCGTCTCAGCTTCATGTAGAATGCAGCATGGTGGCGGATGGTCAGGTGTTTAAGGTACTTGGGTGTGTTTAACCTGATTTTTATCGACCAGTGAAATATCTTTTATAATTTTGTTGATCTTAGTATATATCTATAGAAGAAAATAGAGACTGAAATTTCCACCTTTTACCATTTGTGAAAAAAGTTATGGCCTGAATAAGAAAATTACCTTTACCATTGGTTTCTAGGGTAAAAATGAGTTTCTGTAAAATTACAAAAGAAAAGAAAAAGCTTTTCAACCCTAACACTGTGTATAACAAGCATAGACAATTACACAAATGCTAAGAGAAAGTCAAGAACATCTACCGTTAATTTTGTCAGATTTTACTCCATTCAAAGAAAAATTGTGTACATTGTACAATCTTGAGTGTCCAAATAACTGAAATAGCATTCAAATTGTTTTAAAAACAGAATATTCTTTTAGTTCCTAATACACCTCCCAAGTGACGCCCTGAACATAAGTAAGTACCTTTAAGACTAAATCAAAAGCAAAGCATGTCATTTATGGAAGGATCTGTGTATCACTGTTTGTATCATGTAATTAAGATAGGACAACGTCTGTGCATATACATTTTTAAGTTACTACTTGTTTGTTTATCCTATTTTTATTCAAAATACATTTCAAGTGGAAAGTTATGAAAAATATAATGGGATTTGACTAGGAAAGGTTACCGCAAACCTAATGAGTATAACTAACACAGGGGCGGATGCAGAGAGGGTGGGGGGTGGGGGGGGTTCCAGAGGGTCCTGACCCTTCCCCTAAACTACCCCTAAACTACCAAGTGAAAGGAAAATGTCCCATGCATATGTATGAATGCATGCTGTTTTATTACTTAGCGGTTATGCTGACCCCGCCCCCTCTTTAAAACTCCTGTCTTGACCCCTGTGACGCCGTCATCAGGATCTTGGACATGACTTGTACATTACAGGAGCCCAACAATCACATACAAAGTAATAACACAACCACACTGTATAATGGCTAACGAGACTGCAGACAGGGGAAACTTCCCTCCTTCTGTTAATGATATCTGCATCAAGTGGGTGTAGCTCGTATAACATCTATATAATTATGGTGTATCAACTACATAGGGCCCGAAACAAAACCTTGAGCGACGCCATTAGGAATATGTAAGTACTCAGGTTACTCATTGTTTATTAACACTGTTTGCTACCTTTGAGAGAGGAAACTTTCAAAACAATTAATCTTGGTGTAATGCAGACTTATATTTTTCATTCTGTGCAAAAATATATTATGAGGAGTGTTATAAAAAAACCTTGTTTTAGTGGGATAAATGATGTAAGTGTCATAATTATTTGTTATCTACAGTTTGATTATATGTCAATTAAGTTTATTCCAAGTGTAACTGGACTATTTCATATATCGCAACTTTCAGTAACACAATGTATCCATTCTCACTGAGAGTTTTGAAAGATGGCCTGAGCTTGAAGAGATACTCTGATTGGCAAGAAATAATGATTGGCGTCTAAAACAACGACAAATACTGAGGAAGGCGGCAGCTGTACAATACCTTGCACACCACCAACAAGTGGGCATTATTTTACCTTACTAAAGAAATCTACATGATTAATAAAGACTACTAAGGCCTTTGGACTAAACAACAGGGGCATGAAGCGGGCTCCTCTAAAGCCACAGTAAACCTATACACAGAAACAATTACCTATTATCTGTGGCTGAGGGGATGCAACACATTATTGGCACTGCAGACTGGCCCGAGAGACTGGAACAGCCTATACAAAGCAACCTAATGATGAATACTAACGTAGTTTTCACCAGGATGTGAATTAACTGACATGTATGCGGTAGGGTGAAACCACTGTGAAGGTGTTGAGTAGTTGAAGTCACATGTCCCAATATGCACTGCCTGCCATATCAATTATGAATTATCATCATTCAAAATGAAACAATCACATTTTTCTGCCAAATTATAGTAGAAGAAACCATGGAATTATGATAAACATGTATCATTATTAAGATTTGATGAATGTGCATTAATTCTCATGATTATACAAAACACGAACTACACTACACCATGACCTTTAATTGTCTGTAGATAGTCATACTCCCAGTGACTTAGGACATACAATAGAAATTGTTAATGTGTACATCTTCTGATTGTGGTCTAATTGGGGAAGACATATAAGGGATGCTTATGGAATTTGTCACATCTAATTGCATGGGAGAACCCATATCAATTTCAATGCTATTTGTTCAATCCTCCCCAACATAGATAGTATTCCTGCAAACAAGCAAACAAGCACAGACCAAGATGCACAACAGAAGCACTACCATACTGGGAAATGGGTAGACAACTCAAATGGATCAATTATTGCATTTTTTTTATTTTTATTCAATCAACATCACATTATCTAGGGCCAAACCCTTTTCAACTTGTATCCATGTATATTTTATATTTTCTGTTTGGTATGCAAATTCATCCATTACACATGGAAATATGGTAAATATTTGTATATTTTCAGTAGATTTCCCAGTGTTTATAAATAATCATGAATATTTAAAAAGGTAGCCAAAATGAATCTGCAGGTACTTAATATACTATGAATCAGCTATCCATGGTAAAGAGAACTTTGCCAAGCCAAGGGATGTAGTTTCCCCCCACGAGACAGAATATTCTGCAGCGGGGGAGTGGGAACGTAGCTCCTGACATATAAATCACTCGTAGTGACTGAGGCAATAATGGCTGAGCGCCCTGTCAGCTTGGGAATGGTGCAAATGTCAACGAGCACACAAGGTGAGAAAGGGCTATTGTGTTGGTGAATGCTGGGTAATCTTGGATGATGGGGGTCGAGGTGTAAGATGTCTGCCTAACAAGGGTAATCTATGGGCGTTGAACAAGGTTAACCTATGGGTGTGCCTAACAAGGTAAACCTATGGGTAGGGCTGCTTAATAAGATTAATCTGTGGGTATTTAATAAGGTTAGTCTATGAGTGGGTTTGCCTAACCAGATCAATATATGGGATGTTTAAACAGTTAATATATGGGTCTATTTAACAAAGGTAATCTATGGGTGGTACTGCCTAGTATGGCTAGTCTATAGTTGGGTCTGCATTACAAAGTTAAACTATGGGTGTGCCTAACAAGTTAATCTATGGGTGTTCAACAAGGTTAATCAATGGGGACAAAGGTAATCTATGGGTCGGACTGCCAAACATGGTTAATTAATAGTTGGGTCTGCATTACAAGGTTAATCTATGGGTGTGCCTGCCTAACAAGGTCAATTTTTGGATGGGTGTGCATAACAAGGTTATTGTATAGGTGGGTCTGCCTAACAATGTTGATCTACAGTTGGGTCTGCCTGACAAGGCTAATCTAGAGGTGGGTCCATCTAAGAAGGCTAATCTATGGATGTGTCTGTAAAAATAATTATGCTTCTGAAGCCAGGTTCCGTTCTCAAAAGCTATATTGTATGTGAATTTTGAGACCAAAAGTGAATGTTGTTACTGAAAATAAAGATTTTGTCTAATCAAGAAACAAGGGGTAAATACCTAAAAAGATTCTCCAACAAGTAGAGACAAATACTTTTTCCCAGAAAATAGGTTTCTGAGCAAATGTATACACTTTTTAAAAAAAAATTAATTCAACATCATCACAAGTATGTACTTTTCACAATGTCAAATCCAGTACACTATTTCATCTTTAATCCATATTCGTTGCTGCATAAGATCTCAATGTAATTTTGTAGACTGTGGTTGAAAATGCATGCATATTGGAGATTGTTATACAATTACAAGGACTGTTACTTACATTTCAACTTCAGTTTCACTTTTATTTTGCATTTTGGTTGCATAGTAAACATGGCTGTACATAAATCTTATGGAAGACAGGATACATGAGAACTTAACAATGGCAACTATTTATGTACAAAGAAATGTCTCCATAATTATGTTAATAGACAAATAACATAAAACAGATGCTTGATTGGGATTTGCCTGAACTATATTTCCATGTGTAAAAATCTGTTCTTGAAACAAAGCTTAGACTACTCTCAGACTCAACAGATAACAATGTTATTTGAAACCAATGAGTTTTCACCTTTTGATATATGCATTTATAACAAACCTTTGTAGAACGTGGCTTACTAGCTTAAGCAGCCCCCCTTAGGCACCCAAAGCCTGTCTACCGGGGATAGATAGCTGATCTCCGACCTGACATACCAACTGGATTAGTGGACTAAGACAGATCTGAGGAGGTAAACCCAACCCGACAGCCAGATTAACGACACATCACTCTATAAGGTGTGGGCCTGGGTTCTCACAGAGTGTGATGTCAGCCACTCAGGGCACTATATAGCTTCAGTTATGTCATCACATATAGCCAATAGAGTTTAAGCTAGTTAAATATCTGTGAGGGTTAGTAAATATGGTGTGCCTGAGGGAGATATATCAAGGGGTTGAGTGGCATGTCTATTATTCGTATAATCATATTTTCAATTTTCTATTTTTCCATTCCAAATCTTTAATCAAATATATCAAATGCAATAAAAATTTCAATTTCCTACTTTATTTCCTTCTTATACTTCATATTCAACATCAATATCATTAAATTGAGAAATGCAGAAATCAGGAAAACAGATAATTAAACCCAGACTTAATAATCATGCAAATGAACATACACTATTGAAAGGCATGCTCCATCATCTCAAGTGATGCCCCCATCTACTTTGTTTATTCAATTGGTTCTTATCAAAATTAGATTTTTTGTTTCTTTCATAAGTTGGTTCACAGTAATTCTAATTTATCTTGCATTCATTTTGTCAAAAGAGTTCTTGGTTTTGATGGCCTTTTAAAGGGATTGGCCATGGTCTATCATTAGTTCTGATTATCTTTAGACAATCGAGAGGTATTTCATTTTCTAAAAGAAGATTTTAACTGTCAGGATGTACTTGGTCATTTTCACAACCCTTTTGTTCGAACATCCCTTGACCTCAAACATGTGTCAACTGATACAAGACACTCTATTATTTTCAGGTGAGCAATCACTTTCCTATTGACATTCTCATTTTTATATATGAAATATCCAATGGAGGAGAGGTATTGAGAATATGATACTCACAGAATTTTAGGCCTCTCTGAGTGATTGTAAGAATGTAGCTGTCCATACAAAACTATAACGATCATTCAGAATGTTCTTCCCAACATAAATTTTTCAAGATAGATAAAAGTAATATCTGTCAGAAATTGCACATTTACGTTGGGAAAGCTCAAATAACGTAACCACCTTTTCCCCCATGGGAATCATTATAACGGACTGTTTGTTTGACTCATAACATCAAGCTGTATTGCCCTGACATAAAGCACTCTGAGTGGCGGGCAAGGCTGTAGTCATTTCTGACTGGTTAGACTTATGAAGGCTATGTATTTTAATGGTGTTTGAGATGAAACACGACTTTCAAGACATTTCAAGACACAGTTGTTCTGTATGTAGTTGTTTGTGTTACTTAGGAAAGGCTTATAAGAACGACTATTGCTGGTGTTCTACTATTTGTCCAGTGGAAAGGCTTACTATTGATACATGAACATGCTAATGAGAATTATAGTCTTAGAAAGCATGATGTCCTTGATTAAATATGCAAATACTACAAATTAATATGACCCTCTGCTAAAAAATGTGAAATACAATCTCTTAAACATGGTAAAAGGTGGACAGTACATCTAGGTATAGGCAAACAAATCTAAAATGTAGAATAGAATACATGCAAAATAGATCATGTTGGTAGAGAATGTAAACAGATCTTTAGGATAAGCATTGTTTACTTTGACAGTGGAATGGCTGGTATTAGAATAGCTTCCAAAAGAAAACCGTAAACAAGACACTGCCATATCCTTGAAATGTTGGCCCAGTAAGATTTAGTAGCAGAGTGTGAGGAGGAGGAGGAGGAGGGGGGGGGGGGTGTTTGGTAGAACCATAACACATGACAGAGTCCTCTATACCCCTCACAGATGGTAAAGTGAATTGTGTCTGAGCAAAGCACAGTACATTTTTTAACTTCATTTTGAATTAATGAGATGAGACGAATCATAGTTCTTATTATGCTCATAACTATTCCATTATATCATAGCAATTGTTTGATTAATTGCATATAAATACTTTATGGTCTATTCATACAATATGTTTAATTTGAATTGTTGCACAATGAGTCTTCCTTCCTTATCTAAGTATAAGGCTGATTAAAAACTTGTAAAGCCTATTTAGATTCTCTATTAGAATCAGATTATACTGCATCCAATCAATTAACTATTCATTAGCTATGGTTATTCCAGTTGAGTGTTTCTACTTAGTTGTTTGTCAGATAGAACATTATTCATGATCAGAAATGAGATTGAGCTTTCACAAAATATTTCCTCCAGAATTTTCTCGGGACATGAAATTAACGAGGCAAGCCCTAAGTCAGCCTTAAGATTGGTGATTTTTGGTGGTTACTGATTCAATGATACTTTTTGAAATTATTAGAGGCACATGAGCTAAAACCCCTGCACACCACCAACAACTGGGCATTATTTTACTTTTCCAAAGAAATCTACATGATCAATGTAGACTACAAAGGCCTTTTGATTAATCAAAACAACAGGGACATGGAAGGGGTTTCTTGAAAATCCACAGTAAACCTACACACAGGAACAATGGCTTATTATTGGTGAGGGGATGTAATGCATTATTGATACTAAAGACTGACCAGAGAGGCTGGAACAGCAAATACAAAACAACCTAAAGATGAACACTAAAAGAGTTTTCAACAGGATGTGACTCAACTTACATGCGGAAGGTTGAAACCACTGTAATGATGTTAAGTAGATGATGTAACAGCTTCCAATATTCACTGGCCACCATATTGGAGATCAAAATATAGATTATCATCATTCAAAATGAAATAACATCTAGGATACATTTTACTTCCAAATTCTATTAAAAAAAACAATGTAATTATGATCAACATTTAATGTTGATCATAATTACATGGTTTCTTTTCTTAATAATTATAAATTTTATGATTATTAAGATTTAATAATTTGTTGCATTTGTAGGGACCTTAGTGCATTC
Organism: Lepidonotus clava; assembly: GCA_936440205.1. Lineage (NCBI taxonomy): Eukaryota > Metazoa > Annelida > Polychaeta > Phyllodocida > Polynoidae > Lepidonotus > Lepidonotus clava. The sequence goes on along the minus strand of OW387136.1, from coordinate 796,631 downwards.
AGATCATGAAACATCACTCCTCTGGATGAAAAATTAACAAAGCTAGAAAGAAATGATTTATACTTGAATGTACTGAGATTACCTGGTCTCTAAATGTTGGGGAGGTCCCAAGGCACATCCTGACCAGTTTTAGTCGGGCTTTAATGGGTATTGTGTTTCATAGAGACTTGTAAGTATGACAAATTTAGTAATTCCCATAGACTTCTATAGTTAAGGCCACTCACTTTATCAGACATTTACTTGGTGACATGTGATTTTTTTTGTTTTTTTATTATACTCTCCTTGGTCTATTTTACCCATCTAAACATGATTCAGAGATCTGCAATGTACTTCTTCTTTTGATCAAACACCTCTTAATCCCTTTAATAGGCTATTGTCTGTGAGTAGTCATATTCCCAGTGACATGAGACATACAGCATTGTGTCAATTTCCAGGCATTTCATTTTTGCCACTATTACATTATTCAACATGTTGAATAGATGTCTGGGCCTAGGTTATTGCCTACAACACTATTCCCTTGACGTTACTGCAACAAAGATCATACCCCATGACTTTAATGTCACAGAAAACTATGACTATCCCCATTGCAATACATCAATAACACCAGTATCATAGACTCCTGCAACATGGCCTTGTTAAGATCATATTGTGCTCACATTGTGGTCATATTGCAGATTATGGTGTGTATTGTAAAAAGGCCTTAAGGCAGAATCCTTTTGAGCGATGCAACTGAAATTGTGGTCATCTCTCATTGCTAAAGCAATCAAAAATACTCATAAGCCAATAGTAATATTGCAATCGTTGATCAACCGTTGATCAATTCAACCAGAAATCTTTGAAATTATGGTCAATTACTTGGAAAATATCAGACAGTGTAAGATATTGGTTGATAAACATATGTAATTTGACCAGAATCTTATTTTCATCGCTCAATAGAAGGAACTTCAGGAAGGCCAAGCAGAAAACCTTCACAAATACAAAGAAAATGCATAGGTGCGGGACCTCCCCTCTCAATTTAAATGTTATTCGATCAATCCGCCTCAACATAGATAGTATTCTTATTGCATTATTCCTGCAAAAAAAAACATAGACCAAGATGCCTGCTGAGAAGTGAGTAGACAAGTCAAATGGGTTAATCATTACCATCTATGTGTTCTATCCTTATTCCACTTGTATCCTCATATTTTCTGGTTGGTATGCAAATTCATCCATTACACATAGAAATATGGCAAATATTTGTATGTTTTCTATAGATTTTCTCAGTGTTTATAAATATTTACAAAAGTACCCAAAATGAACCTGAGAATATTTAGTATACTGTAAATCATTTATCTATGGAAGCGCAAATTTTGGCAAGCTTGTGATGATTTTCTCCACGATGATATATAGTTTCCCCGCATGAGACTACGGTGAACGGGAGATGTAGCTCCCAACATATAAATCACTGGTAGTGACTGAGGCAATAATGGCTGAGCCCCCTGTCAGCTTGGGTGTGGTGCAAATGTCAACGAGCAACACAAGGTTAGAAGGGGCTATTGTGCTGGTGAATGCTGGGCAATCTTGGGTGATGGGGGTCGAGGTGTAAGATGTCTGCCTAACAAGGGTAATCTATGGGCGTTTAACAAGGTTAATCTAAGGTGTGCCTAACAAGGGTAAATCTATGGTGCATGTGCATAACAAGGTTAATCTATGGATGAGGCTGCTTAATAAGATTAATCTGAAGGTATTTAATAAGGTTAGTCTATGAGTGGGTTTGCCTAATCAGATTAATTTATGGAGTGTTTAAACAGTTAAGGCCATATTCCACATGCCGAAAGTATGCGCTGCCGATACTGAGCCTCTCCATGGTAAGGTTCGATACCAGCAGCCCATACTTTTGGCGCATTTTTGGCTGCAGAAAGTGTACTATCGGCTGCCAAAAGTATACTATTTGGCAACCCGTGTAAAATTGGCAGGAAAAATTTACCAACATGTTGGTAAATTTTATCGGCAATGCTGCCAATAATATATTGGCACTGGCAAAAGTACATTGACAAACTATCAGCGGTGCACTTTTGGCATGTGGAATATGGCCTTTAATAATTATTTATGGGTCTACTCGACAAAGGTAATCTATGGGTGGTACTGCCCAGCATATAGTTACTCTATTGGTGGGTCTGCATAACAAGGTTAAACTATGGGTGTGCCTAACAAGTTAATCTATGTGTGTTCAACAAGGTTAATCTATGGGGACAAAGGTAATCTATGGGTCGGACTGCCAAACATGGTCAATTTATAGTTGGATCTGCATTACAAGATTAATCTATGGGTGTGTCTACCTAACAAGGTTTATCTATGGATGGGTGTGCCTAACAACGTTATTGTATAGGTGGGTCTGCCTAACAATGTTGATCTACAGTTGGGTCTGCCTGACAAGGCTAATCTAGAGGTGGGTCTTTCTAAGAAGGTTAATCTATGGATGGGTCTATAAACATAATTGTGCTTCTCAAGTTAAGTTCCAATTAAAAAGCTATATTGTATATGAATGTTGAGACTGAAAAAGAGAAGATTTTGCCTACTTAATAAAGATGGGGTAATTATACTATATAGAAGAAACTGTGGGAATATATATTATTTTGGCTGTGTGCAAATCTCCCAAAAAACTGACCAAATTTGCCTCAATTGTAAACATGCTTGAATGAGACATACTTCACCTTCTATCTATGAATGAAATTAGCACAACAAAGTGTTGATAAAGAGTGTAATGTAACACTTACCTTCCCCTAATTTTTCTTTAGATTTATAATTTCTTATTTAGATAGATACAGGCCACATCTTTACTTTCTGCTTGAACTTAATTAGCAATTTTGAATAAAGTAGAATAAACAAACAAGTACTAACTTGAAAATGTAAAGGTACAGGCGCTGCTAAATTTCAGGAGGTCAGTATCAACTATATGTGCAAGTTGGTTGATATTACACTGGACATTAGGCAGAATGCTGATTGGCTGTGGATCACTCCACTTCATGCTACTCCACCCAAATCTGCTAGGTGGCAAAACCAGCACTAGTTTTCTGATTGATTGATATGTCACTTCCCTCCAGTTATTTTCATGCCAGCAAAGCATGCCTGCACAGTAGCGACGATGCAGACATAATTATGTCTGTGCAGTAACCACTAGACGATATGTAAAAATATATCTGTGGACTAGCAATCACGAGAATTCATTAATGATTATTAATCTTAATGCAGTCATCATATTTAACAAATCTGAAAGGAAGAGTTTATTTCTATTACCAATGGATTTTCTTAAATTTGCTGAAGGCACTTGTTACCTAAAACAAATTTCCAACAAGTATGAACAAATTATTTTCTGAGCATATGATATATGATTTGTAATCCATTTTCAATGTTATTCAATAAGCTCAAAATGTAATTTGTAGAAGTGGTTAAAATGATTACTGTTGGGAATTGCTATACAATTACACAGACTGTAAAATTATTCAATTTTACTTTTGTTTGTATTTTGGTTGTATAGTAGCAGATATGTTACCATAGTAAACATAGATGTACATAAATCTTATAGAGGCCAGGATGTATGGGAACTTATCATTGGCAACTATATGAAATGTCACTTTATGCTTATTGATAAATAGCATAATGCTTGATCAGGTTTTGCCTGGACAGTATTTCCGTGTGTAAAACTTAGTCCTTGAAACAAAACTAAGATTACTCTCAGACTCAACAGAGGGAATAACAATGTTATTTGAAACCAATGGGTTTTCACATTTTGATATATGCATTTATAACAAGCCTTTGTAGAAGGTGGCTTACCAGCTCTAGCAGACCCCCTTAGGCACCCAAAGCCTGTCTACCGGGGATAGATAGCTGATCTCCGACCTGACATACAGCCTGGCTTAGTGGACGAAGACACATCTGAGGAGGTTAACCCGACCTGACGGCCAGATTAACGACACATCACTCCATCAGGTGTAAGCTGGATTTTCACAGAGTGTGATGTCAGCCACACAGTGCACTGCTTCAAACCTAAAGCTTCAGTTATGTCTTCACATATAGTCAATAGAGTTTAAACCAGTCAGACATCTGCGAGCCTGTTAAGATGGTGTCTGTGATGGTGTGCCAGATGGGGTTAGATGAAGGGGTAGAGTGGCAAGTCTATTATTAATATAATCATATTTTCAATTTTCATTTTTTTATTCAAATTCTTTAATCAAATATGTGAAGTGCAATAATAATTAATTTATTAATTAATCAATTTCCTAGTTTATTTCATACTAATATTTTATATTTAACATCAATATCATTAAATTGAGAAAATATTAAAATCAGGAAAAGAGACAGCTAAACTCAGACTTAATGTGCAAATAAACCTACACATTGAAAGTCAAGCTCCATCATTTCAAGTCGTGCCCTCATCTACGTTGTTTATTCAATTGGTTCTTATTAAATTCGATTTCTTGTTTGGATGGTCAGTTGTTTCTCAGTTGTTCTAATTTTTCTAGCATTCACTTTGTCAAAAGAGTTCTTGGTTTTGATGAGAGAGAGTTCTTGGTTTTGATGGCCTTTTAAAGGAATTTGTCTTGGTCTATCATTAGCTCTACCAAATCTTTAGATAATCGAGAGGTATTTGATTTTTCAAAAGTAAAGATTTTAACTTTCAGGGTGTACTTGGTCATTTTTACAACTCTTTTGTTCAAAACAGTCCTCGGTCATTGACCTCTAACATGATTCAACTGATACTAGAACTCTATCATTTTCAGGTGAGCAAACACTTTCCTTTACATTTTCAATCTTATATATGAAATACCAAATGGAGGAGAGGTATTGAGAATATGATATTCTCAGAGAATTAGGCCTCTCCGAGTGATTGTAAAAATGTAGCTTTCAATACAAAATTATAACAATCATTCAGAATGTTGTTCCCAACATAAATTTTTCAAGATAAAAGTAATATTGCTCAGAAATTACACATTTACCTTGGGAAAGCTAAAATTACAACCATCTTTTCGGCCATGGGAGTCAGTATAACAGACTGTTTGTTTGACTCATAATATGAAGCTATGATTGCCCTGACATGAAGCATCTTGAGTGGTGGGCAAGCCTGCTGTTCTTCTTGACTGGTAAAACTGACAAAGGCTATGTATTCTAGCAGTGCTTAATGAAACAAGGCTTTTAAAACACTTCAAGATGCAGTTGTTCTGTACGTTGTTGTTTATCTAACTTAGGAAAGGCATACTTTGGTGACATAAACATGCTAATGAAATTTATTGTCTTAGTAAGCATGATGTACTGGGTTATTACGCAGAAAAAGTGAAATGCAATTTCTTAAGCATGGTAAAAGGTGAACATCTAGGTATACCCAAAACAAAATCCTAGAACAGAATGCATGCAAAATAAATCATGTTGGTAGAGAATGTAATTAGAGTTTTTATTTGGGAGAAGCTCTGTTTACTTGGACAGTGGAATGACTGGTCTTAGCTTTCATAAAAAAAAACGTAAACAACATCGTTTCCATTACTGCCTTATCCTTGGAAAGTTGGCCCAGTCGGATTTAGTAGCAGTGTGTGAGTGGGCGGGGCGGGCTGTTTGGTTCAACCATGACACATACCCCTTTCATATGGTAAAGTGAATTGTATCTGAGCAAACCACATCATCTATTTCATTATATCATATCAATTGTTTATGTATAATGGCGATTAAAGACTTCTGAAGCCCATTTGAATTGCTTCCTAGTCAGATTATGCTATATTCAATCTAATTAGAGTAGAGGGATTTAGGTCTTTTGCCCTGCGGACCTTTGTCCCATGGACCTTTGCCCCCTGGACTTTTGCCCTACTAGCCATTTGCCCCCCAGGTCTTTTGGCTCCCAGACTTTTGCCCCCTAGGACTTTTGGCCCGTAGGACCTTTGCCCCCCCAGGACTTTTTATAGTTTTTATTACAGGGGCCCTTGAAATTTAAGAGACATCCATATCGCTTTGTTGAATTTAAGAAACATCCAATTTGCCATTTTCAATCTAAGAAAATTCATCATCACAAGGGTCACTGAATGCTGAAAAAGCCTGTGCCACCATATAAAATCTAAGGGTTTCTAGGCCAATGTATCAAAGGAGGTGGGGGAGGGAGAAGCCTCTTAATGGACGGGTGCCACCAGGAGTAAGTTTCTTTTAAGTAGGGAACATTTGTCTCAATCAATAAAAAATGTATTGTTTATGAAGCAATTTAGATCTATAAAAACTTAACAAATATTCATGTTTCTCAATATATACACAAAATAATTATTAATCTTTACTTCTTAAATACATAAACATGACAATAATTAATGATATATTAAGTGAGGAAAGTTACTAAGGATGAACAACCACAGAAGTTGATTTTCAGGGTCAAAAGTCCATCTGGCAACAGTCCAGTGGGCAAAAGTCCAAGGGGGCAAAGGTCTGGGGAGCAAAGACCCGGGGAGCAAAAGACCTGGGGGGCAAAAGTCCAGGGGGCAAAGGTCTCGGGGGCAAAAGTCCTGTCACTGAGGAAAGCTTCCATAGCCTTCTGGTTGTAAGAATATGTCAGAGATCAAGTAAGTATTCTGTAAACAAATAATAAATGTGTAATGAAGAATACTATCAAAAGCTTTGATTCAATGAGAAATATAACGCAAATGTCGTATTTGTTACTTACATTTTGATATTATTAACTAAGGTTATTCCAGGTGGGTTTTTCTACCTAGTTATTCGTTGGATAGAACATTATTCATGACCAGGTTACTTTTTGAAAATGTTCGGGCACATGAGCTAAAATCCCTGCACACCACCAACAAGTGGGCATTATTTTACTTTTCTAAACAAATATACATGATCAATATAGAATACAAAGGCCCTTAGACTCCACTAAACAACAGGGGCATGAAGCGGGCTCCTCTTAAAGCCACAATAAACCCACACACAGGAACAAGGTCCTGTTATCACTGGTTGAGGGAACACAATGCATTAATGCCTCTCAGACTGCCCGGAGAGGCTGGTAAAGCAAATTCAAAAGCCACTTAATAGTGAAAACTAAAAGTGTTTTCAACAGGATGTGAATCAACTTACATGCCGAAGGATGAAACTGTTGTAAAGGCATTGAGTAGTTGATGTCACATATCCCAATATGCACTGACTGCAATATAGGTTACAGGAGCAGATACATATTTTCCCCCCAAAAAAGGGGTGAGGGGTCAGCATATAGGTTCTATCATAAAATGGCGTATATTCATAGTTTAGGGCTCCACCAACACGGGGATGTCAGGATACCTTGGACCCCCTTGAATCCACCCCTGGACAGTTATCAGTTCTAGATTACAATTAACAATTTAATAATATCTCAAAGACATTTTTCTGCCTAATTTAACAGAAACCATGTAACTATGTATACATTGTATCATTGGGGCAAATTGGCAAATTGGCTATAATTTACTGAGGCGAAACCAGTGCCCTCAGCCCACTCAACTACCTGTCTAATTATACCTGGACAAACACTGCAACCGGCACTGCCTGGTCAGTCTGTGCTCAGCGGTCAACTGCACTGGAACTATCTCAGGGGGCAGCGTTTCCCCACCCTCCACTCCCCGTGTGACATACAACTCTGTTACAGGCTTCTAAACCTGACATTATGTTCTTATCTAACACTGACCACTGCCTTCACTGACTTTTAATTATCAACTCAAAATTGTTATTTTATGTCTTGTGTGTGTTGTTATCAAATGTTTTATGTGCCAATTTTTGTCGAGCCTCTTTTGTTAATTATCAAGATTTGATAAATGTGTATTAATTCCCGTGGTTATAATACTATTAATAGACACCAACTATGGCCATGTAACCACGTCTGCACAAGATCTAGAAGATCTTGAAACAAAGCTTAGACTAATCTCAGACTCAACAGAGGAAATAACAATGTTATTCAATACCTATGGCTTTTACCCCTTTCCAGTTATAATAATAGAGAGGCCTCCGTAGATGGTGTCTTAGCAGCTCTAGCAGCCCCCCTAAGGCAGCCCAAGCCTGTCTACCAGGGATGGATGGCTGATCTCCGACCTGACATACAGACTGGATTAGTGGACGAAGACAGATCTTAGGGGGTTAATCTAACTTGACAGCCAGATTAACGACACATCACTCTGTAAGGTGTGGTCCTGGGCCTTTACAGGACTTGACACAGGGCACCTCTATGTCTTCAAGTATAGCCAACAGAGTTTACCAGGCGGACATACGTGAGCCTTTGTTAATTAGGATAACCTGAGCAGTATATATGGTGTGCCAGTGGATGATAGCAATGGTAAGGTAGTGGTGGAATAATGTACTAATGTTTCCCATGGATTTGTAGGTGGAATTTTACTATCATTTTCATATTTCAACAGCTAAGTGTGGGAAATTAAATCTTCCAGACTGTACTAGGTCAGTTCTATGATCATTTCGCTAGTTAATGAACTCATTCTGATAGATACCAACTGCTGCCATTGTCATAAAATTACAGAAAAAGTGTCTTTCTTTTCTAGTGACTCTCAAACATTAGCAGACGAGAGAGTTCTATTTTCTTATGAACCATAGTAATATGGTATTTTGTGGAGAAAGCTTGGACTGTTACTCTAATCTTATATCCGTCATTTTAGCTGGTAGTTCTTATAAAAGACAATATTATCTCAAATTATTATTGTAAAATTCATTGTTCATTTGCCACCATGGTGTTGGTTGTGGCATGACTATCTTCCACATCAGCTTCTTGCGGGTCGTTTATGATGAGACAGGTATAAAAGGCATGATCTTTTAGTAACTGGAGTTTTCATATCATCACTGAAAACACAGAGTTGTCAAAAGTGGTGCCAAAAACGACAACCCAAGGTTGTCACAGGCTGTGTCTGTGTCGGTTAGACAAAACATCTTATTTATAAATATTTTCATGTTTTGGATATCAGAGTCATTATAATGGCTTCCTATTATGTTATTACTAGTTATTAGGTATGGCCATAACACATAGGAGGCCTATGAGTTGTATGGTTTTGACACCACTCACTCACAACACTGGGTTGATATAGACAGAGGCCATGACAACCTTGGGCTGTCGTTTTAGGCACCATTCACTTACAACCCTAGGGTAGTCAGGCAGGACTTTTGACTTCTTATTTTCTTCTGTGAAAACCCTATGACAACCTGATCTTCATTTTTGCTTCTCTGACAACCTTTTTGGCCCAAAGTAATTAGGAGAAAATGACTACCTTTGGGTGGTCATCCAGCCTCAAAATTCAAAATGACAACCTTCTGACCACCTCAAAATTGTCAAAGGATTGTCACAAGGTCGTCACACAGCATTGATGGCCGGAAATGAGCCCTGTGATGACCCAAAAGTCACCTATGAGAGCCCAAAAGTGACCTGTGACAACTTTGCAGTTCCTATCTGACGACTTTGTGTTTTCAGTGCAGTTGGGAAAGGTGCAGACTCCCTAAGCCTTCTACAGTAGTGACGGTAAGCGTCTGTGCTCTCTCGAATAGTAGCCTTCTATAGTAGTGAACATAGATTTGAAAATACAGACTGCAGCATTTATTATAATCATAGGGCGAATTATAGGAAGTAGGTGTCCAATTCTGGCCCAACAAATAGTCATTAATTTCAACAACCATTTCCATATCAGTTTTAGGTTCCCAGCTGCAGTTTGAAAAGAAATACAAGATTAACTATCTAGGTTGATAACCCAAGTAAAGGGTTTCCAATTCTCTTATGTTTCTTGCATTTACTTTGTGAAAAGATTTCTTAGTTATGATGGCCTCATTGAGGGATTGGCCTTGGTCGTTGCAAAGTTCTGCAAAATCATTAAATAGTGAAGGTGTTTTGAATTTTTTTAAAGTAAAAAGAACTTTCAGAATGTATTTGGTCATTTTAACAACCCTTTTGACAGAAACTTCCCCCAGTCACCATCTGATATGCGACACTCTATTATTGTTGGGTGAGCAATAATTTTGACATTTCCTGTTGTCATTTCCTGTTGACATTCTCAGTTGTATATAGGATTGAAATGTCGAATGGGGGAGATATTGGGAATATAATACAGAGTAGGCTTACTGGGCCTATCACAGTCATCACAGAAATGCAGCTTTCCATGCAAAACTATTACAACCCCAACATGGAATATTCAAGATAGAAAAAAGCAAAATATTGCTCAGAAATTACACATTTTGCTTTTGAAAGATTGATCATCATAACTGCCTTTTCCCTTATGGGAGTCATTGTAATGGACTGTATGTTTGACTCATAACGATAAGCTGTGATTGCCTTGTCCCAAAGCAAGTGGCAGGCAAGCATGCAGTTATTTCTGAGCAGTTAACTTATGGAAGCTATGTGTTTTGGCAGTTCTTGATGAAACGCGACTTTCAAGTTGTTTCGAGACGTAGTTGGTCTGTATGTTGTTGTTTGCCTAACTTAGGAAAGGCTTATAAGAAGGACCATCGCTGATGTTCTACTGCTTTCCCAGTGGAAAGGCTTAACCTTGTGACATGAATATGCTCAGGTGAACTGTACATCTAGGCATAATAAAAAAGAAAACAGAACACAGAACACATGCAAAAGAAATCATGTTGGCAGAGAGTGTAATCAGAACTTTAGTAGATCCGTTGTTTACTTTGACAGTGGAATGACTTATCTTAGAAAAGCTTCCATAAGAAAACCGTAAAAAGACTTTTTCCATTACTGTCTTATCCTTGAAATGTTGGGTCAGTCAGATTTAGTATAGCAGAGTGGGCGGGGGTGTGGGGATGGGTGGGGGGTTGTTTGGTAGGTCCAAGACTCTTTACACATACTAGGGCCCTCTATACTCCTTTCAGACATTACAGTGAATTGTATATGAGCAAACCACACCAGTGTAGCCACCTCCCACCAGCTCAGCACCAGTTGTTATACTTGAACATGGTCCTTTAATTGTCTGCCCTTTATACTATGAACATTTATGTGAGAAACATGCCTTGAAAGGTAAGACTCTTACTTCTATACTTTTATCTTTTGAAACTTCAAGTATGTTAAAAACAATCTTCTGAAAGAAAGAATGTCTCAAAACTTTCCTAATTATTTTCTTATCCGATGTAGGAAAGAGTTTAATATTTATTTTGCATTGTTTTACATATCAAAAATCAAGTTAGAGCTAAATATAAGCTTTGGACACCATTCCCTCAGCAATTCTTCTTTTCAACATAAGTGAATTATTTTGTAATCATCAACGCATTTTTAGTGAGAAATTCTTTTTGAAAATAAAAGTTAAAACATTGTTCCTTTAGCTTTCGTCCCCCTTTTCAGTCTGACCTCCTAACTTAAATGAGAAACTATATAATAATATAATTTGACAGCTAAGATATCCAGCTTTTATGTGATGTATAATTCGTGTAAAAAGAAATAAAATATTTATGAGTAAACAGGAATAGTTGTTTCAAATGTACCCTGATCCCCCTACTCTAACCTTCAATTCGGTTGCACACAAGGCGTTCCTTTTGAGATTAGATAACTTTGCCATAATATCTGCGATGTATGCTTTTTAGATCAGATAGCAACAAGATTGCAGGAAAACGTCACATAATCTATTATGGACTTTGGTCATTAAAACGTATTATTACGCCTTTTCAAAATCTTTGTGTGTTTTGCCCAATTAATCAATTGATTACCTCCCCCATAATAGCGGAGTGACGTCATCTACATAACGTTAATAATCACTGGTTTACCGGTTACTAATAAAAGGACATTATGTAACTCTCTCTTGCAGTCATGTTTAAAATCTACTTTCTGCAGTAGCCGTGTAGATTTAGAGACGAAGTGACCACAATAGATTATCTCACGACCTTTTACTGCTCTGCTATCATTTTGGTGGAAGGAGCCGGATATACAAGCATTAAATTCTAAACAGATAACATCTTGGAAATTGCTTTAGACCTCTGTTTTTTGTAGATTTTTTGGACATGACATTCAATTAAGAGTCTTGGCTGCTTTGGTCAGCAAATCCCATCGGTCAAATTAGTAAGGCAAAAAGTGCTAGATGACAATTCCGTGCAGCCTCTGATCTTTAAGGTCTGTCAAGAACAGAGGAGTATTTTGGTTTCCCTGAACGTTCTGCGGTGACTGTATGGTCTGTTTCCAGCTTTTTGAGTTGGTCAACAGATTAATAATGCTAAACACAGGAGTGATGACCCCTGTTACTGGAGGGATGCCTTCAAATTAGAGACAGTTTAAATGGCGCTTTCTTTTGATCTGGAGACTCCTGACGATTGCAGTGTTAATTGAGCGGTAATAAGCCACGTGTACACATTACATGCGTCTAGACTGTTATTTCTTTGGTGCCTATTAGGAGGATAGGAGAATCATCATTGGTCTGTTACACAAACACTTAATTTATAGGTACAAGTTCCACTTAAAATTAGATCGTAACAACGATGTCTTTGTTATGAAAGATGAAAATTGCTTATCATTATTCTAAGAATAATACTTGTCAAAACTTCCATAAATAAGGGACAATGACACACACACACACACACACACACACACACACACACACACACACACACACACAAACACACACACACACATATATATATAAACTTACTTTAAAGCATTATCCATAATACACTGTATTGGTGAAATAATGTATTGTGAACTCTTAACAGCTATATACACACCTATATTCCTTTCCGTTTCGTTTATTTTGCATACTTTCAAGATTAAAAATATACTCTAAATGCCTGGACTGCTGTTTGGATGTGCTCAAGAAAATTGAAGTTTGAGGTTTCATACGGGGGACTCTCACTTATTCAGGAGGACTCAAGCTTAATCAGGGCCCCAAGAGTTTTGGGGTCCTGGGGGTCGAAGAGTCTACTAGAATGGATCCACTCTAAAATTGGAGGGAGGAGCATCAGGGGAAGGGAACAATTCCATTATCATGTCATCATTTGTGTTTACCGTTAAATACCCATGGTTAGCTTAGAGATTGGGTCATCTCGTGGCTGTCCTTGAGGCACCCGCGTACAGCCCACATTCAGTCTGGACTGCCCTCAGGTTGGAAACTGCTCGAGTCACCCTAGGATCTTTGTATCCTGGTTGGGACCTGTCCTCGAGTACTCACGATCACCATAATGGTATACTTCTCAAGCATAAGACAACAACAGATCAGATGTTTACAGATGAGCACCTTGAAGGACACTGGTTTATTTCAGACAAACAGTCTGCCTTTTATAGGCTACAGGTAAATGCTGATTGGCTAAAACATATCACATGAATCCCAAATAATTATCTTGTTTACCTAATAAACCTCATGTTTTGTGTAATACCTCAGGATACCTCAGGATATTTTGAGTATCTACATTAACGATAATTGGTTTACAAGTTGATTTTTTAAGAATCATATAATAAGACAACATTTAAGGGATTAAGGACTATCTGGCATGTTTCTGAACGAACCAGCAAATAGCCTTGAGACGATTTATAAGGTTATACCAATACTATGGGAATAGGAAACCATAAAAAAAAGTTTTCAAGATAAAACAGTGTGTAAAACTTAGGTTTCCATATAGGTTTCTATGGAAAGAAGTAGTTTTTGATTGTATTAAAAAAAACTTTTAGAAACAGAACAATTTGTTAATTCCTGTATATTCCCATGGGAACAAATTCACTTCTCTCATTATATCATTTTAACTTCAGATAGTAAAGATGGTATTTCTTTGGAAATAATATCTTATACGTAGCTAAACTTTAAGCTCCCAACATTTTCACACCAGGTGGAACTCGTCTTGTCAGCCACAAATGCCATTAAATGACAAGTTTGCACAATGACTTATGATTACTTTTGCATTCATGGTATTTATACAGGTATAACTTTCACTGTATAGAATTTGAAACGAAACTGAACACTATGTCTTAATTGGCTATGGCTTGATTGGCCCCAATGGAGGGACCCTTTTACTGGTTTTTACCAGTTGGCATCATTAAAGTGTCCTTCAACATTCTTTTTCTTCTTATTTTTTATTGAGCAGCGCTCTTTATTATATCTTTAGAAGTTACAAGTTACAGATAAAGTTTCTCTGCTGATTTTTGGTATTTTTCTAGCTATATATATATAAAGACACCACAGGATGTTTAAAGGACAAAACAAGGACAATCACATTCAACCAGGACATCTACACATTAATTATGCTGTTCATGTTTCAAGAAACTCTCCTAGATCCTTCAGCATTCTTCCTTCCCCAGGTCAGTTCACCCCAGATCCCTGCAGTGATGGGCATCGGTACAGGCTGGGTACCAGCCAGGACCAACACAGGAGACACCCACTCACAATCAACCTGCGGAAACCAGCGACAAACCAAACAGAGGCCCATCACGAGCCGCTCGCGAGCCACTCACGAGCCGCTCAATTGAGCCCCGATCAGGCTGCTCACCTGCTGGGCCTTGTTGGCCTGCCCACAATGAATCTTCATCTCCTGCCAGCCCTAAGGGGGTGGGGTGGATTGCTGCAGGTGGGGCATGGTGTTCTACATGGATTTGATGAAAATCAAAATCAAAAATCAAGTATGTATTTTATTCATATACTTTTTTATAAATCAAAATCAACTTTAGGTCTCTTGTAACCTGAAAAACAAGGGGTGAGGGTACCACACAGCATCAGGGTCAGGGTGGTAACCGAGAAGAGGGGGCCAAGAGTTCCGTCTGAATTGACTGACTATTAAGTGAGTGAGTGAGAGATGTTTTACACTGTACCAACAGCCAGGGTCATTTTCACAGCAAAAACAGGTTAGGATAGGTTTTCAGACATGTGTTTTGACTTGGTTAGTCTTTTATGAGCATATCTGAGTCATCAAGAAAACCTTTCTGCTAAACTAGCCTTTACTTATTCTCCAAATCTACAGCCACTTCTACTGACATCGTCCTCATGATCCCAATTAGGGATAGTTAAACACAACGAAACTGCATGAAAAAGTATTTAGAAAATCTACAAATATTTTGCAGGAGGCTGTGGACTAAAGGCCATATTACACTATGCGTTTTTTGAAACGCGTTTTGGCCATTTCAAACGCATTTTTGCCGACGTGAATAGCCAACGCGAATATGAATGCCCAACGCCAAGTGTAATATATAAAAAAAGCAAACTTATTGCCCAACGCGACCAAAAACGCATAGTATAATATAATTCGCATTGGGCCGCGTTGACACCCAACGCGACCAAACGCGAAGTGTGATATTATCTTAAAATGCTCCTAACGCAAATCCGTCGCATTGGGCAACGTTACCCAACGCGACCAGGCACCCGACGCATAGTATAATTACGGCTTATTAGTTTCAGCCAAAGAAATAAGGGGTCACCATGTGAACGTGGCCAGGGAGCTGCATATCTATTTTGACATTTTAATTCTCCCAGACGCAGTTCCCTGGTTTGTTGTATTTTGGCCTACCTGCAGGCTAAATCAAGGTGCATTGTGGGAAATATGTCGACAAGTCCATATCTTGTTATATGTCTTTAGCATATTATAATAATTCATCTATGACATTTTTCTTTGTTTGAAATTATAAAAGGTAGAATTAGGAACTTTTTTTTTGTAACTCTATGTACTTCAATTTCTGAAGTTAACTTAAATATATTTTCATTACATGTTTTTATATTGCATTAAATGCATTATTTCTATTGGTTTTCCCATGCTGTTGTATACAAAATAAGCCAAATTGAGCCTGCAGGTGCATAAAATACAGACAAACTTGGAACTGCGTCTGCCTGAATTCTCCCTACCACGGATAGCTGATTTACATGTTGAAAACGAAAGGCTCCTACATCCTCCAAACGGCTTTAGTATCAGGATAGCTGATTTACAGTATTATAAGCACCTGCAGGCTAATTTGGACTAATTTTGTCGACAAAACCCCTGGAATCTCTATAGAAAATTAGTAAATTATTGTTATAAATCTATCTACAATGATTGGAATTTCAAATAACTCAGGAAGTATTGATAGACATGGACACTAATACAAAAATTATGATGGCTAGATTTTCATAAAGATAGTCTACAAATAATGATGCAATTCATGAAAATATCTATACTAAAGCCTTGCGTTTTGTCGACAATTTACCCAGCATGCATCCTCTTCTAGGTTAGCCTGCAGGTAAAACTTAAGAAACTGGCTATCCGTGGTTGGGAGAATTAGGTTGGACTGGGTACTAGGTAGAATGTGTGTTTCTTAGCCTGTTTTTACATTATGATTTGCCCAGACGTTATTGAATATTTTTCAAGTGTTGAGAAAGATTAAAGGACCTTTTGGATATCTAACAAATTACACAATCCTAAATTCAGTTTTTTAAACTACTGTTATGTCAGTTATGAACAAAATATGTTTTAAACTGTTGCTACCGTATTCCTTTTATTTATGCAACAATTGTCAAGTAATACAACAGTAGGTAACAGTGGGTACATTTCTATTTACTATTGGAGTAATACAGAACCACTCGCAAAGAGTGTCTCCCCTGGTTCACCCATCCTATTAACAACGTGGATAATATAGATAACGTGTCACTAACATGCATTCTGGGACCGCTTTTGTGATTTAAACTTTACCTAGAATGCGAGAAGATAAAGTTTGCAGTGGAATTAAGCACTGATAACGAGTAGTTCGTGAGTGGTCAATGAATAGACCCGAACTTAAGGTCGGGAGCATGGCCTGCTAACAAGCACGATGACACATATCATTGTACAAATTCCATTTACAAGGACAATGATAACTGGTAACCTAATGATTAACCATAAAGTAAAACCCTAAAGTTCACTGATTTGGTTTGCAGTGGAATTCAGCACCGGTAACCACTACTTCGTGTTTGGTCAATGAGAAAGCCGGATAGAAAGGTCAAAATCATGGCTGGTACATTAGGAAATCAGCACCCAGCGGTCCACCCGCTAAAAAGCACAATGATACCTTTCATTGTACAAATTTCCTCTACAAGGATACCTTTCAGCGTACAAAAACAAGTTTCCTGATTTCAATCAAACATCTGACAACATATTGTTGTAATTGTCCTATGTCGTATCTAAAAAATCAGACAATAATATCGTATTGGTGTACTTTTCCTCTGTTTAATTTAAAGCTCTGAACAGATATTGCTGTAATATTGCTGCTTTTGGACTACATAAAGCTTATCTTCAGAAATAAGAATCCAGGTTGGCTCGGGCTACTCCCGCTACAGTTCCCACAGTAGGTTCAGGGACAGATACAGGATTTCAGAAGAGGGTTTATGAGGTTGGGGAAATCTGACAAGTATAGATTATTGTCACAGCATATAATTCACATCATTTTAATGCTGTTTTTCTTTTTTCAATTCTAACAATGTATGAACAATCCTGGAGAAGGAGGCTATGCTATGTACCTCCTTGCCTGAATGTTACCTCCTCGCCCTCTGGGCTTAGAGGTTGTGAATGCAGAGGCTGAGGTTATATAACATAAGCTCCTTCTCAGCGGAGGTTTACATTCACTAATTCACCAGATGTCAGCTTTATTACAAAGATGCATAACAATATAACAAGTAGGTTTTAGTCACATCATGGTGACGCACCAGGCGCATTGCTCGGTTACAGCACAGTCTCTTGGTTACAGGCACCGCTGGTGGTCCTGCACTTTCATAACATTTCAGAAAGTTATGTTAGTCCCCACATATTGGTATAATTATCTTAACTTCTGATGACATATATGTAACCATCCTCTTGGTTTTGCCACTTGTATGATTCGGATGGAATCAGTACAAGGGCTGCAATTTGAACAAGAGAACTGCCAGGTGATTCAATTTAAGTGAACAGGAAACATGGTTAAACCTTACTGCTATGAAGGGTTCACCGGTGTGATGGGAAAGGTCACACAACGACCTTAATCTCGATAACAAAACCGTTTTATATCATCCCTTTATCCCCTTAAAAACATTATAGTAATTGTCATCTAGATTTTGACTAAATGGTTATCATGAAGGCTAGTTTAGGCCGAGGCCGCCAGGTGGCATTGACAAGGAGTGTACCCTGGTGGCACATGACGGAACTAGACCCCTTTGAGGTCACGTGGCCTCAGGAGTCTCTCTAATTGGTCAATCAACAAAACCCGTGTCACATGATGGACTGTACGTCTCTTCACGTTTGTCAGACTCATGACACAGTCTATCTCATTGTGGTTATTAATTAGGTACTCGAGTGGTCAACTACATCTCCTGTTGTAACTTGTGACCTGCACACCTTATGAGACAGGTGAAGTTTGGTGCCAGGACATGAGGAAGGACATATCCTGTCTATTTAACGAAATACACGAGTCAGTTCGAGAAGGTGTACGGGCTATATTTTAGGTTCTGGTCAGAAGCGGAAATCAATTTTAAGAGAGGCCGCAATGCATGACCGGAACCCATATTAATAGCCCGGGTGACAAAAAGAACTCGCCTTCTGAGGGCGGTATGTGCCAAGGACAAAACTTCTGTTAAAACTAGACCATTCACACTCTGTAGCACGTGACTGGGAACAATGACATTCTGATGCCCATTTATTTTCATTACTCTGTATTCTTGAACTGAGATATTTTAACTTGCTGAGGATTTGATTGTCAGCTTTATAATTATCAGCTTCTCTTCTAAATTTAGTACACTACCATATATTACTTAGACAAAGGACAAGAACATTTTCCTTTTATTGATCCTTATGTATGGTTCGTGACGATTTTCATTCCCCTCTCTATAAAAAAGCTTAACAAGATATTTATCTTTAAACACATTATGAACCATGTTGTGAAATCCCTTATGTAATACATTGATAGGGAAATATGAACAGCTTGATATACAGAATGTTCACATATTCAACTTCATGTGAAATTGGATACAATATACTGATATCAGGCGTAAGTTTCTTAAGGCAATCCACGTCCCAGGCAGCAGAGGGACACCAGAGATCTTTACTCCAGGGCCACTGTTTATGGTCCTTCAAAGCCTAATTAGGTAATTCAAAGCCTTAGGTCTCACACAAATAAATTCAATCATCATCATGTTGACAAAACCGTCATAGTGATGGGATTGCTCTTGTCCAGCAGTATGACCACATTTCTTGCTAATAACAAGAGGTCCAAATGGATCTTTTTTATTTCATCTATTCATATTTTTTATTTAACGTATTTTTATACTAGACAATAATTCGGAACACAGTCCGGTTTTCAATATTTTACCAGTTTTAACATTAATTTGGTGTTTTACCTTCATATATTTTAACTGAACAAAACAATGAGTTAAATAAGCTTAAATCTAAATCTGAATTAAGAGTCCATTAATTGTACATTGAATTTTGTCATGTATGATGTATGGCCATCCACCGGGTCCCAAATAACTGCCCGTTCCCCGTCACACTAAATGTCCGAATATCGGGGGCATCCACAGGGTCCCAAATAACTGCCTGTTCCCCGTCACACTAAATGTCCCACCATCAGGGGCATCCACAGGGTCCCAAAAACTGCCTGTTCCCCATCACACTAAATGTCCCACCATCGGGGGCATCCACAGGGTCCCAAATAATTGCCTCTTCCCCGTCACACTAAATGTTTGAATATTGGGGGCATCCACAGGGTCCCAAATAACTGCCCGTTCCCCGTCACACTAAATGTCCGAATATCGGGGGCATCCACAGGGTCCCAAATAACCGCCCATTCCCCATCACACTGAATGTCCCACCATCGGGGGCATCCACAGGGTCCCAAATAACCACCCGTTCCCTGTCACACTGAATGTCTTAGATTTGGGGAAACCACAGGGCCTGAAATAGGCAAATAACATCCACCTTATTGACCGAAAGACCTATCTATCTATCACATTAATTGTCTCACTAGTTTGGGTTGGCATTCTTGATGTTTAATGTCTAATGTGTTTGATGCTTATAATCCCTTGAAGGCTTCCTTTTATGATTTAGTCTTACCAACTGTTGCACACAAAACATGTGTCTGTTCCCATTTGCAGGAGACGTGGAAATTAAACTCCAACAATGATCGTCATCTTTTATCACTCAATTTAATAAACTTTGGCTGGCCGTGCTTTAACTGAACAGCTCAAATACAAGCCATGTAGCCTCCAGCGTTTGACACGTCTTTTTTTTTTTTACACACAAAAGCTTTCAGATCATTGCAGGGAGGGGATCCAGGATTGGGGAAATGGAGGGATGGGGTTATCACGCATTCAGTGCACGCACACAGCATTTTTACCAAAGCATGATTGAGTGTCTACAATAAAGGGGTTTCCAGCCTTTCTGCTTGACGTTGTCTGTACTTTACTCCAGCATAGCAACCCACTTCATGTGGCAAAATTAGCTTGTGTTACCTTAAATACAATAAAAATAAAAGAAGGGTACAAATAGTGCCACTTATCCCAGGAGGCAGTGCGCATGTCATAGAGAGCTCACATTGACCCCCAGTGACCTCTCTCAGAGTCTCGCGAGATATTTGATATCACGTGACTTGATGTAAATGCAAATCTCGGACCAATCGTCACCGCCCTGGGGCCCCCATGGGATATAGATTCCGTGACATGTAGCAGTCAGAATGTGGATCAGGGTTCAGGGGGGTCATGACCCCGGGTCTAAACAAGTTACACCTTGATGGGATATGCCCTACCTTCAGGGAGGATGAATGTTACTTATGAATATCCTCATATCCCCAAATTCTGTTACTCGTCTGTCAGGTTGTACTGTACCTTATTTATTTAGCACTAGACTGATGAAAAACGATTGATTTTTGCATTAAATATGTTATATACTTTCGGTATTTTTAAGGTGCTGAGAACACCTGGAATCTGGAGCCTGTGTACCTACTTGACGACCAAACTCAACTCAACTCGATTGTCACAGCTCCTAGAGGTTCCATAGCCTACGACTGTCAGGTCGTAGCAGAGAAATCTCCAATGCCACAGGGTACGACTCGATAGTCAAACTCATATTAAAGGAAGTATATAGCTTGGTCTAAGGCACTCCCCCTAAGACCTGACAATCAAGTCTGAGATCTTTAATAGTTCAACATGTAAGACCCGACGGTCCCGTTGTAGTTGCAGCTACGACTCCCCCGGCTTCACTGTAGGATTTACCCCAACTGGACTCAACTTGACTGTTGAGTTCAGTTGAGTTGGGCAGTGGAGTTGGGGCTTAACAAACTCCACAGACAAGTTTAGCTGGTGGCCAAGTAGTGTCAGCCCATGCCAATCACACCTCAAGGGCCTGTAGGTTGCACCCGTTGCTGTTGTCGGAAAAGTTTAACACTCGTCAAAAGTGGTTTACCCAGTTAGCAAGTTCACAACTCTCATAGAGGTCACAGAAATGTTGTTCACCACATAGGATCGTTAGATATCTACAAACTTGTAATAACCAAAATTATGTATAAATGAGAAAAATTAAAACCAGCTTTATTCATGATTAGCTTTCCATCAATTCATTATAGCGCGCATTTGGACAAGATAAGAACATTGATCCTTCAAAGCTAACGAGGGTCTATCCCGTTAACGCACTGCCCGGAAGCTGGGTAACATAAACATTTGCGTGTAACTCCTGATATTAATCAGTTCCGAAATGATGGTAGGAAAAACCCTTTAAATGCATTCATTTTAACATTCAGTATTTATTCTGAATGATATAATACATTTTCAGAAGTGGTGTCACCTGTATATTGTTTGACGATTGTCTGACAAAATAATGTTACAATACACAACATTTTTACAACGTCAGTTTTTCAATGTTATGTCAATAAGTGCTGCAATATTCTAATTGCAATGTTGCAGAGGGTAACATTGAACAATCTTCTCTAAACATTGTTTGTTTGCTGGTGAACTAGTTAGTGGATGTTGTTGGCAGTGGGGATGGGCCCTTACTGTATGGCAACCAGACAGTGTTCACCGGACACGGACTGAGACGTGCCTCATCCACAAAGACCTCCGAAGGGCCATACCAACTTAAGCCCAATACCCACTGCAACACTTTGGCTCCTGGCAGTATGTTATATTGAAATTTGCATCACCGAGGCCTAAAGCGTCTTATTGTGTATGGGGCTTAAGCAACTTTAGCGACGGGTGATGGGCGACTCGGAGAATCGCTAGTAAAGTCATCGGGCAATTCAGGATCACTGGGTGACTCCATATGGGTATGGTGCAGATCTTAGGGACAGGCAATAGGCAACAGAATTGCCCGTAAAGTTGCCTGTAAAATCGCTGGTACAATATCAAACTTGCTTGATATTACAGTCGCCCAGCGACAACGATACCCATTCTCCCAGTTGCCCGTTGCTGGTAAAATCACCTAGTGGGAATGGTACTTTACAAATAACTTTCCCCTGATACAGCCCCGCCTCATTAGAGTAGGCAGCAATACAGGAACGTCTCAGTTAGAAACACATCAGAGGCAAGCTAAGTATAGGATATTCAGGCACTGCTCACAAACATAATATACAGTGGTATATTATCAAGTCTTGGCAATTGCTTTGTACATGTCTACACAAGCAGAGAGCTTGTAAAGCCTATTACCCTCTGTGCCATTTCCCTGACAACAGCTTTCCAGTTGGACCTTAGATTTTCTGCACACTTAGAGTTTCTGCACACTTCCACAATAGAAGCAATCTTTCCAGGTTAAATATCAATGTTGTATAATGCTAGCCTAAGTTTCTATAATTATGTATGTGTTTGAAAGGTTAAGGTACTAGATGCTGTATTGCTTGATTTTGAATGGCCAATGTCATATATCTTAGATAACTTTTGTCAGCAAAGGTTGTATCATAAACAGGCTATAACAATCAAAGTTTTCACTTTTCACTGTTTGCGAAAAAAGTTATTGCATAATATAGAAAATCACCCTTTACAATTAATTTACATGGACAAACTATCAACAACATCTTTAATATCAAACTCAGTAAGTGTTTACTATAGGTAGCAAGGTAAACATAGCTTATGTTATTTCAATATTGGACATTTCTAAGAAAGGTTACATCATAAAGTGTTGAAAAATAGAGGGGAGCAGCTATAGAATATGCAAACTTGATCTGATATCACTTAAAATGAAAAGAAAATTGTTAATCATGTTCCTCTCATTAATGTAATAATTACATTGTATATAAAAAAAGCTCTCCAAATGCACATAATTACAATCAGTTGATAGTTCTCTGATAATCCAACAGGTGGTGCCTAGGTAAACAGCATCTAGTATCTCTAAGAATGCTGGGATGCTGTTGACCATTGAGTAGTGCTTGTGGCTGTAGCGCTTTATTAGGTGTTACATAGAGGTGACAACCCAGACAGCAGTTGGCAGAAGGGGAAACTGGGGTAACAGTCAAATGGTAATGGCAGTAAATGACATTGGCAGGTGGTGTCAGCAGGTAGTGACAGCAGGTAGTGACAGCATGCAGTGAGAGAATGTGGTGGCAGCAGCAGGTATATTAGCAGCAGATGGTGACAGCATGATGGGGGAAAGCAGTTGGTGACTTCAGGTGGTGATGGCTCAAGGTGACAGCATAAGCAGACAGCAGGTGTCGGCGATAGGTCATGACAACATAATGGTGACAGCATGTAGTGAAACATGATATGACAGTAGGTGGTGACAGCTTGTGGTGGAAGTAGGTGGTGAAGGCATGAGGTGACAGCAGGTGGTGACAGCAGGTGGTGAAAGAAGGTGGTGACAGCAGGTGGTGACAGCAGGTGGTGGCAGTAGGTGGTGACAGTAGGTGGTGACAGTAGGTGGTGAAAGAAGGTGGTGACATCAGGTGGTGACAGTAGGTGGTGACAGCAGGTGGTGAAAGAAGGTGGTAACAGCAGGTGGTGACAGTAGGTGGTGACAGTAGGTGGTGAAAGAAGGTGGTGACAGTAGGTGGTGACAGTAGGTGGTGACAGTAGGTGGTGAAGGCATGAGGTGACCGCAGGTGGTGACAGTAGGTGGTGACAGTAGGTGGTGACAGTAGGTGGTGACAGTAGGTGGTGAAGGCATGAGGTGACAGCAGGTGGTGACAGCAGGTGGTAACAGCAGATGGCAATAGCAGGTGATGTAAGGTGGCAGTAGGAGGTCGCAGCAGGAAAAAAAAAGTCGTTGCATTGACAGTAACAATCAATTAAAAAACAAATATCTAAATGTCAATTTTAGAAATAATAAAAGTTTCCCGTGAAAGCATGGCAGTGCTATTTCAATCCAGGATTAAATATGTACTGAAATAAAACTTTGTTTTATCTTAAATTTGGACTTTTTCCAATCACACAGAAATACACTAATGACTTTCATTCTAATTTTTCATTAATCAAATTGAAAGATCAAATTAGTTTCTCCAGCTGCCTTTCACACCTCAGATTAAATGGAATAAAGAAAAAGAAAAAAATGCTCAATCGACATCTCAGACGTTCTTAGTTCAATGAATTAAACAGATATACTCTAGTATTTACCTAATCATTTTTATTATCATCATGCTGACACATCATCTTCCGGATGTCAGGTATATAGAAAAAGGAGGGTAATATTTGATGTTTGAGCAATGATTTGATGTAGTCCAAAGTCCAGTGGTCATAAACAAAAAAGTTATACCCCGTTCTCTTAAAGATTGACTGTAGTTTTGAATTTAATCGTGGTTGTTGCCCTGTAGGCTGACACATTAGCAGAGAGCATCTCCCACACTTTCACTCTCCTAGATAGAGGACTGGGTAGATACAACTCATACTTTTGTGTCTACTTTTGTTTGAAATGTACCTTATGAAAGCTTCTCAATTGTATTTTTGGTCTCTTGGATTCAATGTTGTCTGTTTTTTTCGCATTTTCAGTGATTGTATAGCATAATGCACTTATAATTTATCCAATGAATGTTGATTGAATCATACTATGTCGCAATGTTCTTTGCTCTTTTCATATAACCTGATATAATTCCTTGTGTCATGACTGTTGACATCATCCTTGGTAATGTTGTGCTTAGTGGAGTTATTGCTGGTGACATTAGATTTGGTGATGTCATTGCTCAAGTGTATTGTGATAACCATACTAAAATTCCATCATAGAGATTTTTAGCAAACGAGTGAATCGCAAACAGAGAACTTGCATTGGCTGATGGAGTAATAGTTGTCTTAAGAATTTAAAAAAGCTGACTTAAAAAAGCCTAATTAGAAAACAACGGTGGAAGTAATAAAAAACCGATCCTGTAATTATGCATCTCTGTAGTCGACGTTAACCTGTTGTTTTTTCTCAGATGAGTAATCAAATACTCATCACATAGTTGAGTATAGTTCTTCTTTTAAATTGAATATATGGAGTAAAACAAAAAAGCTCGATGTTGATTAGGCAGTTTACAAAGGGTAATAATTAAGAACAGTATAGATGAAAAGGGATTTGGATGCAAAGGTTCAAAAAACTAAACTACGATTATTCTGCCTGATGTGGAAGTGATTACTTTTTACTCTTTTTTAAATATACCTATCATTCCGGGATTTAAGGAGAATCACAAACATATGTTTTCTAACGATAATCTCCTAATAATCTTAAGCCTGAGTATTGCTTGAGACGAGGCAGTCCCGGTCCTTTGGTAGGCCAGCACCATAATAACAATCTGATTGGTCAGTCGCAGTCACTTGATCAGTGTGGCAGTAAAAACGCCAACTACAATCCAAGCCCCAGGGCGCATGCACATTGGGGTAGATTCGAGTCACGGATAGTCTCAACATTATATCCTGTCAGTCATACCAGTGAAGGTTGTAATGAGAAGTACATTGAAAATCTCTCTCATCTTTCCATCATTACGATTCATACCAATAGAGCCAGCCTGTCTCTATTCCGAAGTTTTCATAAAGGCCATGATCCACGTTGCGATTTTGGGCTGATTTTGAACCCATTTTGAAAATCGGTTTGTTAAATAATCATTTTTCGTATACAACATACACTTTTCCAAAGAGTTTAGAATAATACATATCAGACAAATTGTATTTTCATCAGAAAAATTGATTCCAAATATGTGAAAAATGCACGAAAAGAAAATCGGTCGGCCCAAAATTGCAAGGTGGATCATGGCCTTTAGAGATACCTGTCCATGTCCGGTGGGGCCAAGGTTATGTGTAGCTGACCAGTCAAATTACATCCGATGATTCCATCCTAGCGGAGTGATCTTCCTTCTATACCTGTCCCTTGGGTCTTCTCATCCTATGGTATTGGACCTTTCACATTTTGCTGTCTTATACTTTCATTTCTTTGGATTTTCTCATCTTTAGCTTACAATAAGTGTGCATGAAAGCCATACAGCTCTATTCAATGTGAATGTTGTTTGATTTTCTAAAAATAGGTAAATCTTTACATCTATTGAGACTGAATGAGACTGATGTACAACACGGACACAGGGACAGACGCCCGTCAGAGTGTGTAAAGGAGTATTTAAGCTGGAGATGAATAATTGAACACTGAGTGAACTTGGTGGATACGGACCTGCAGGGCCCTAATGGGGTTAAGATAGATATAAAAAGGTTGTTCATTACTTAGAAATGAGAGACAACAGACTCAGGGCCTATAAGGATCTGTTTCTTTGCCCTGTATGTACTTAAAGTAAACGTGATAAGCTTGGAATAGTGTTGAGGGGGCAGTCCATTCTTCTATCATAGTTGTGGGCTGGCCATTGTGATATGTATTTGAGCCAATGTATAGAAATCCAGAAAACTTGAAGCCCCATTCGCCCGGGGCATAAGTCCACTAGTACCTTAAAATCACAAGCATAAAAAACAAGTGTGAACAAATAACTGCATAACCTTATAAATACATTGATAGTCCCTTTGTAAACTACAGGCATATTTTCCAAGAATAGTACAAGAATAGATTAATTTAGATACAAGAAGATTGCAACTATGTCTCAGGTTACAATTGAAAAGTCCTGGACCCTTGTCTGATAAGTTAAAGATAGAGAGTGGTGATCAACAGGCATTTCATAAAATCACAACAGTTTTGTGAATATTGCTAACTGATTGATGTATTCACACATCAAATGTAAGGGCGTTTTTTTCTCATGGTATAGATATATTTTTAATGAAAACTTTTAAAGCTGAGACTTTACAGGTAATGCAAAAACATTACTTTGGAGGGTGCTATGACTAAGAATTTTGTTTTAGGTCCTACTTTTTATTTGTTTGAAAAAAAGGGTAACATTTTAAACATTTTTTCACATTCTTTTTCAATATTTTCTTCAGATTATCTAAGACCTACATAAAAAACTGAGACACATTTCCCTGCATAAGAATGTTGTAAATATATATCCAAAGTTTCCAATAAGTGCATTTGGAATTGAGTTGAATGTCAACCTTCAAAAAATAAAAGTTAAAAATTAATTTTATTGTTCAGTTACTCAGTCAATCGTATTTCATATAACCTTATGTAGGGGGCATATTCAAGTGTACACTGTAAAAATAATGGTTAGAATGTTAGTCAAAAGTCCTAACTTTTTGGGAAAAAGTTAGTCATGATGACTGTGCCTTTTTGTCCGAACTTTCTCACCTTTTTGTGACTAAGGCATAGGCATTTTGACTACCCCTTTGTTAGTCTGACTAACCATTTGTGGTATAATGAATTGCATGGTTATATGCACTGAAAGCGAGTTAAAATATGTTTTAGACATCGGTATATCCTTACATACATAAATCAATATATCCCTATATGTATAGATTTATCCCTATATACAATTTTTTTTTGAGATTTAAAGGTTTATGGGGAGCAAAAAGAATGATACAGTTGTAGGAGTAAATGAATCAGCCTGTACTTAAGAGCTTTCTCCATGGGTATTGAGACCTCTCTGAAGAGAGAAGTCAGGCCCTGCCTTCACAGACGTTACTGCCCCAGTGAGGTGTCATGCCAGCCAGAAATCCCAAAAAGGGTTGACTAGAGACATTGGCTCCTAAAAAGGTGTTTACCTGTGTGCAATTATCATTATATCCTGATTCAAATCTTCTCATGACGCAAATATTGTCTAAACTGAATGTTTAGTAAATTCTTATCTGTTTTATAACATATGGGACACTTATGATATTAAGAAATAATAATTTAAACAAATTTCCTGGATTTAACTCTACAAAACTGTTATGTTGATTAAGAGTGTCACCTAGTGGATAATTTGAGAGATAGCACTTTGACTAACCCTGAAGTTAGAAACTTAGATATTTTGACTGGGGCGTTAGACATTGGGTCTCAGAAGGGAGGTTAGAAAGTTAGAGTGGCCATGTCTAACCCTCATTTCATGTGGCAAAAGCCTGATTTGACTAACTTTCTAACCTTTTTATATATATATAGATATGAGAAATATTAAGCAGGTATTTCAAAAATTGAATCACTGATGATTCAAAGATGCAGCTACTGCGAAAAACTCCAAAATCACAACCCTCTATCCTTAAGTTATACCTGTTTCTTTGCATCTTTACCTCCCTGCAAATAGATGCTGTGCAATATATCTCACATGCTAAACAGCTTGTTGTGTGAGTGCCATCTCATTAAGTCTCTTTACTTGTAGCAATTCATCAGACTGAACACGAAACTACATTTCGATTTTAAAATGTTACTTTTGATGGATCGGGCATTTGGTGACTAGTATTACTTTTTTTTCAATTTATGATGTGGTACCAATTCTGATTTTGGCAGCAGAAATTGATTGATTTTACTAGCTGTGAAGACCACACCTCCCCTCCTCCCTGGCCTCCTTGCCCCTGCCTCTCTCACCGCTCTCACTTCAACACCCTGTAACTCTCCCAATCAGTCAGCGAATCACTCGCCGAGCCACCAAACCACCCACTCCATCACACCTTTCTGTGGGTTGTTCCCATCCTGCTGTCAGGGCCCGCCTGGTACGATAAGCCGGCCACTGGTCATCCATCATGTCAGTACCGGCCACCGGTCACCACCCCTGATCACGACCTGTCTTGTTTACCCGCAACCCTTTTCAGCGCTATGGGGCTCCATGTGCAACTTACCGGCCTAGCAGGACTATGTCATGGTGCAGGCTTTTGTTTGGTCTTGATTTTATTTTATCTAGTCAGAAAATGCATTTTCCTTGCAGGGGTTCTACTGGGTTTGTACAACTTTACCCCCTTCAACCAGGTACAAGCAATTAGAAATTTACTCCAATTAATGAAAAGCTTTAGGTATTGTGCACCAAAAGGTTGATATTAAGTACCTTTAAAGAAATTGGCGCCATTTTCCAGATATTCCAGAATTGAAAGTTCTTCAATCTCTTACACATTCTGCAGAAATATTCAATGAAATAGGGGTTGTTCAAAAAGGAAACAGATACTTGGCTAGAGGAATCGTTTTAGAGATAAAATGGTAAATCTGACTTATTTTATGGAAATATTATTTTGCATTTTTCTGAAAACTGACTCGGGAAAGAAAAAAAGACATTTTCTGCTCTCTCTGTCTTTCATTAGAGCTTGTATAAAGGTACATTATGTCTCAACATTTCAGGGTTTCAGAATGACAGAATATACAAAATACTTTTAAAATGAATATTTTAGTGAATTTATGGTAAAGAAAATCCACACCTATTTTAAAGCAATCATACCCCTCCATCATGAACCCCTCAAAAGTCTGTTGACCTAAAGACTTCCTAATACCCCTGCGGTCTTCCAATACCCCTGCAGACCCTCATATACCTGCTAATACTCTTGTAGTTCCACCCAACCCCTCATGACCCTCAGACCCCCTCATACCCCTCATGGCCCAGTCATACCCGGTATGACCCCCT
Organism: Lepidonotus clava; assembly: GCA_936440205.1. Taxonomy (NCBI): domain Eukaryota; kingdom Metazoa; phylum Annelida; class Polychaeta; order Phyllodocida; family Polynoidae; genus Lepidonotus; species Lepidonotus clava. Next base: position 766,900 of record OW387136.1, on the reverse strand, counting down.
CAAACCCCCGTTGACCCCCTCAAACAGCCCTGCCAGCCCCTTCATACCTCTGCTGGCCCCCTCTAACCCCTGTTGACCCCCTCACACCCCTGCCAGCCCCTTCATACCTCTGCAGACCCCCTCTAACCCCTGTTGACCCCCTCACACCCCTGCCAGCCCCTTCATACCTCTGCAGACCCCCTCTAACCCCTGTTGACCCCCTCACACCCCTGCCAGCCCCTTCATACCTCTGCAGACCCCCTCTAACCCCTGTTGACCCCCTCACACCCCTGCCAGCCCCTTCATACCTCTGCAGACCCCCTCTAACCCCTGTTGACCCCCTCACACCCCTGCCAGCCTCTCATACCTCTGCAGACCCCCTCACACCCCTGTTGACCCCCTCACACCCCTGCCAGCCCCTTCATACCTCTGCAGACCCCCTCACACCCTTGTTGACCCCCTCACACCCCTGCCAGCCCCTTCATACCTCTGCAGACCCCCTCTAACCCCTGTTGACCCCCTCACACCCCTGCCAGCCCCTTCATACCTCTGCAGACCCCCTCACACCCCTGTTGACCCCCTCACACCCCTGCCAGCCCCTTCATACCTCTGCAGACCCCCTCTAACCCCTGTTGACCCCCTCACACCCCTGCCAGCCCCTTCATACCTCTGCAGACCCCCTCTAACCCCTGTTGACCCCCTCACACCCCTGCCAGCCTCTCATACCTCTGCAGACCCCCTCTAACCCCTGTTGACCCCCTCACACCCCTGCCAGCCTCTCATACGTCTGCAGACCCCCTCTAACCCCTGTTGACCCCCTCACACCCCTGCCAGCCTCTCATACCTCTGCAGACCCCCTCTAACCCCTGTTGACCCCCTCACACCCCTGCCAGCCTCTCATACCTCTGCAGACCCCCTCACACCCCTGTTGACCCCCTCACACCCCTGCCAGCCCCTTCATACCTCTGCTGGCCCCCTCTAACCCCTGTTGACCCCCTCACACCCCTGTTGACCCCCTCACACCCCTGCCAGCCTCTCATACCTCTGCTGGCCCCCTCTAACCCCTGTTGACCCCCTCACACCCCTGCCAGCCCCTTCATACCTCTGCAGACCCCCTCACACCCCTGTTGACCCCCTCACACCCCTGCCAGCCCCTTCATTCCTCTGCTGGCCCCCTCTAACCCCTGTTGACCCCCTCACACCCCTGCCAGCCCCTTCATACCTCTGCAGACCCCCTCTAACCCCTGTTGACCCCCTCACACCCCTGCCAGCCCCTTCATACCTCTGCAGACCCCCTCTAACCCCTGTTGACCCCTCACACCCCTGCCAGCCCCTTCATACCTCTGCAGACCCTCTCTAACCCCTGTTGACCCCCTCACACCCCTGCCATCCTCTCATACGTCTGCAGACCCCCTCTAACCCCTGTTGACCCCCTCACACCCCTGCCAGCCCCTTCATACCTCTGCTGGCCCCCTCTAACCCCTGTTGACCCCCTTACACCCCTGCCAGCCCCTTCATACCTCTGCAGACCCTCTCTAACCCCTGTTGACCCCCTCACACCCCTGCCAGCCCCTTCATACCTCTGCTGGCCCCCTCTAACCCCTGTTGACCCCCTTACACCCCTGCCAGCCCCTTCATACCTCTGCAGACCCCCTCTAACCCCTGTTGACCCCCTTACACCCCTGCCAGCCCCTTCATACCTCTGCAGACCCCCTCTAACCCCCGTTGACCCCCTCACACCCCTGCCAGCCTCTCATACCTCTGCAGACCCCCTCTAACCCTTGTTGACCCCCTCACACCCCTGCCAGCCTCTCATACCTCTGCAGACCCCCTCTAACCCCTGTTGACCCCCTCACACCCCTGCCAGCCCCTTCATACCTCTGCTAGGCCCCTCATATCCCTGCTGACCCCCTCACACCCTTCGGCCCCTTCAGACCTCTTCCAACCGCCCGTACCCCTGCAGACCTTCTGATACCCCTGCGAAGAGGGGTTGGTAGACCAACAATAATACAATAGGGCCAGCAGGGGTGAGAGGGGTTTTGTAGGGGTATTAGGCAGTTAGAAGAGAATGAGGCATATGAAGGGGTCGGCAGAGATAGGAGGGGTGGAACAGGGGACTGAGGGAGTTAATTAAGGGTAGGAAGGGCCTGATAGGGGTATAAGGTGGTGATCACGGGTATGGTCATACATAATATAAGGGTTTAGCTTTGTGAGTTAGTATGTACAGTATAGCAATAAGTATACAAATGAAACTACTTGTCACTTGGTGTCTTCAGAGGTATCCCTAAGTCACAATAAGTTATTATTTTCATAGAAATCTATAGCTAATATTATTTCCCCTGAAGCAATCTATTATAAACTATTTTTGTAACGTCAGACCTCCATTTACAAAAAAACACATTCTGGTAATATTATGATTTAAGCTCAGAATTTCTACATTATGTTAAAGAACTAGACATAAATTCATTATTACCGTCCACTTGGCCCAGCATACTTTCCCTAGCCCAATCCCAAGTCTCTACCCAATCTTCCAGCCCAAAGTTCATACATCCCAATTCCCAGTCACTCATCACCCACTGGGTTGTCAGTGATGAAACGTCTCGCAGACCAGACAAAGAAAGCAGAGACCTACACCAGGAAACCATTTCCTGGGTGGTCCAAAGTGATTTATTAAGGGTAATTTAGGTGTCTTTAAACTTATGCAATCCATTCCACTTGGGTATCATGGGTTTAATGTTTGGTTTTCATGTTATAATGAAATTCTGATAAGGGGACAGTTGATTATAAACTACACATTTTTTATAAATTTTATTTACTTCATCAGAGCTGATTAAAAAATATGTTTGGAACAGGACAGCCTTGAGTAACATTATTTTTGTGTTCATTTGGACTTACACTGTCTGATACAACATGTACCTTTGAGTTTCATCACATGTGGGCCCCATTTGTTGTTCCATCAGATGTTTTTTCGGGGCTAAGACAGATTATGTTCTTCAATTTGTGATTACCTGAGCAAAAAGAAAATATATACAAATGAAAAAAAATGAAAATAGGGCTGGCTAGGCTACTACCTCATTGTAATGATACACGTAGGCACACAAACTGGTCGCCAAGTGATGCCCCTACACTGTCCAAGCAGATATTCTTTATTGGCCACAACTTGCTTTGTCTTTGGACAAAGGTTCTGTACAACTAACAGGAAATGGTACAGCTCATAAACTCCATAACGAAAAGCCTTGGGTCCGAACAACCTCCTACTAGAATCATATTTGACCAAGGCATTGCTATTATAGATTTCAATGAGGTTTCAATGTGAATACCCATAGCATAATAACACTCTCAAGGAGGGGCATGATAGCAGAAGAAACATCTTCAATCTGCAATGTAATGTAATTGTTGAAATATCATATCATGATTTTATACTCCATCACACAACTTGAGAGATTGAGTATACAAAAACTGACATGACATTTCCGCAATTATATTTACTCTCAATGAGAAATCCAAGCTTATCTATACCTGTAATAAGCTTGGGTTTTCCATGGAGTTTCATCTATTTATAACTTGAATAAAACCAGGCCTTGGAATGCAGCCTCAGTCGGTAGGACACTTGGGTGCCAAATCAGTGCTTCTCACATCAATATGTTCTTTTTGCCAGACATATGATGACCCATGATGGGGGCAACAGTTGTATAAATACACTCCAAATATAAAATACTGTTGTCTGTTCAATTCAATGTATGTATCTGTTGCTACTAAACCTCAGTTGATACTCTAATGGCTTGAATATTTTGTGTGGTAAATTTTGTGTCATCCGTTAAGTTGTCCTCCATTCAAACATGGCAATAAAACTGACATCTAGTTATGGAAATGGTTAACTGCATCTATTGCCGAAAGAATATTGTTCCAGAGGCTCTACAAAATTGAAAGACCTTTGTTGGTGATTTTTGTCCACCTTCATAAGCTCTTCCATTCGCAGAATTATACATACTAACACATTGAAACAATACAATATATGCACGATAACATAATGATTTTAAGATGGCGTAGACAATATATAGACATGTAAAAAGATACAAATGTTATGATATCAATTACCAGGTTTATCAGCATAGTTCCTTCACTAAATATTATAATGAGCACCTTTCCCATGCTATAGAATATTTCATATGTAAACATTTTTTGCATATTGTGCAAATAAAATAAATTCACTTAGGTATGCAATGCCTTCACATCAACACTCAATATATCTTATTGTTACACAAGCAGTTTGATCACACAATGGCAATATACTGTATAGAGAATAAAACACATGTGTTCTTATCCATATATCTGCATACTTGTACAGAAGTAGACAATTTTCTTTCTTCTGTCCAGAGTTTCTTCAGTTGTAATTCAAGATTCAAATTTTCGAGCTATGAAAATTCTCTGATACTCACAATGTCTCACTGCCCTTAACACTGTATTTCTCATTAAAATTGGTAATACATTTTCTTTAATCTTTGATATTTGATATTTGATCATAGATCTGATAACACGTACGTTTCAAATATACCAATGTAGGTAGTTACTCACTAAAATGTGATTGACAGCATTCAAAAATGACAGCATTCACAGAATGATGTAATCATGTTACAGAATGTCATAAAACTTCACGAGACTGTCTCTTTGATGTCCCTCTTTGGCTGGGTCTACTAATAATCTAAACCTGGTTAAGTTGACATGAATAGGAACAACTTTTGACAATATTCCTCCTTGTAAAGACAACACTACGCATACTCTGCCTTTAACCCAGAGGCTCGCTCATACAGGTTTGTTTGTAAAAGGCGCTGGATGACTGACATTCTCTTGCTGCATATTAAAGTGCGCATACACGCCCACACAACACAAGATACTTGAAATAGATTCAGAAGTAAACAGTCACTGAGAGATCCCCGGTTACAGTAGTGTGCCTAATCAATGGTTCCAACACGGACTGGGCACATATAAAAGGCACATCAAATGTCAGCCCCCAAACAAAGCTGGCCGGAGTGACGAGTAGGCCCATATATCAGAGGGGAGGTCTGGGCCCCCACACATGGCCGGAGTGACGAGAAGGCCCTTATATCAGAGGGGAGGTCTGACCCCCACACACCCCACACACACCTGGCCAGAGTGATAAGCAGGCCCATATATCAGAGGGGAGTTCCCGAGAGAAGGTCATCTGGCATTTAAATGCTAAAATATTGTTTTTTCAATTCCTGCAGTATATTCTTCAATCTTATACATATTCTCCGTTGTCTATATCATCTTAAAGGTTAAGGGAGGATATCCAAAGTATAAAACTATCTAATCAGTTGCCAGTGTTCTATACAAACATTTTTGTGCAGATAAAATTTCAGGCAGATGTTATACATTTTTTTTTGTAAATATTGTGAACACAAATTCCATACAAATAATCCTAATTTAAGTTTGAAAATTCCCACATCCCTTTGGATCCTCGGTACCACTAGCCTTTGTCTCAAAGAGGAAACATTTTACAGAAAAAATATAGTGTGTAATAGAATAATAAGTGAGTATGTATGTATGTATACAGACACAATTTCAAAAGATGTATTTCTAAATACGATGAGGTCACACTGGTTGACAGTGTTCTTAAGGGACCCACTTCATGGGGAGAGGGTGCCCGTGAATCCTACCCTTATAGTAGGGAGGAGACAGAAGAGGAGACAGAAGAGGGAACAGGACGGCCAATCAGCCCCTATTCAGATCCCACAACACGGCCATCCTCCAGCCCTGATCACCGATTGACGCAGGATCTCAACACATTACCTGTTAAGCATTAAGTAGGTCCTGCTCAGCCAGGGGAGAGAAGGGTGGACCAGCTTCAAGAAAATTACATTAAACTATTTATCTAATCATATTGACATTTCCATTTATTATGTGAAGATCTTTATTTGTATGAATAGATGTCTTTGTAAATGTCTCAGGAAACTTTAATGGATATCCCAAGGCAGTGATATTCTCTCCTCTCTTTCATCTCAATAGAAAATGATTGAGTTTCAATGGTCTGCATACACATAGGAGTTGATTATATCTCTAATGCAGTCTTCATAAAAGTGTGTTGAATTGTCCATTCATCTATTTTTAGAGGTAGAAACTAAAATGAATTATGTGAAATAATCAAATAATGGTGTTACAAATGTCAAACAATTGTAAAAATGTAAGGTACAAAACAAAAGTAGACCGAATCTTGCACAAAAGGTCAAAAATAAACAGTTTCTCCTTGGTATTTACTGTGTTCACATGTCTCTTCTTTAAGATGTCTGGCCCCCAAATTAGCCTAAGTCAAAGAAATGCAATAATAGTAGTAAGTGATCCAGTAAAACTTAGCTAAAAGACATAAGTTATCAGTGAATTAGGTAGCGGCCCGAGAATCACGAAGATGATATCAATACCTGGATCAACCCGAGAAGCGGCCCGAGACCTAAAGACTGGACAGGTATGAAAGCCCAAATTAGTGAGCAGTTGGCCCAATACAGCAGGAATGAAGGTGCGACCTGCTCAGCCACATGCTACCAATCTCTAGGTGAGCAAGGACCCGACTCCTTGGACTGGCCGGCCGAACTATACACCACCTTTATGCCCTGGACACGCCATACCTAAAAACCCAGCCTGTCTCGACCCTCGAGAACTCCACCCCAACCATCCTTTTTGTTCTCCCTCATGCGCAAGACATGACTCTTAATCTTACACCTCGGTTTCTTACTTGAACTCTTTGTTTGGCTGGGCACCAAAACAACCCCAATGTCTCTTCGTCATAGAGTTAGGAAACCCCGACTCACTGAGGAACGTCACAATGACAACCTGTCAGCTAACTAGGTTCTTATCTTGAGTAAATACTAACATTTCTAAATCAAATGTTGCCAGAAGCATTGAAAGGATGCAAAGACAGTCAGTGACATAGTCGGATCAACGTCATATTAGCATCAATGGTACCAACATACTAATATCTCTAATTATATGTGAGATATCTTGCTGTAATTTCCAAAATGAGCTGACAGTTATATTTATAAAAACATATGAATCATTGATGTTATGGGTGCAAATTTTGTGAGATACTTGCAGTGACAGTTCAAATATATATTTCCATAATGACTTTTTTTAACACAGATTCCTCATGTAATGAAACCTCATTGATCATCAAATGTCTTTTCCAAATTAAATATATATATGACCAAACATGGGAAAGTATGAATTTGAATTTGCAATCCTACCTTTCAGACAAAACAAACATATACATATATAAAAATGCCCATTATATATGAGACATGGGAGTTTGAAATCCACTATTTTCTGAGGGGAGGTCTGAGGGGAGGTCTGAGCCCCTACACACGGCCACACACAATAACTTTTCACACAGATCTTCATTCAAATAACAGTTTTGAGGCAATGAAAAATGGTATGTCGCCTGGCGATGAGTTTGACCCTTTCCAAGCAATGGTGACTTGTGCTTATTGTTGACTTGATCACTCAGGTGGGAAAGGGATAACACTGTAGCCCGGTGATATACCTAAATCACCGGGTGTTTATCGTATTGTGGAGACACCGCTTCAATCGCCTTGCTGGGAACTAACCTTAATCGCCGTCGACAAAAGAATTTTTTGTCACCCTGTGGGGACCAGGCTGTCTTACATAGACCACGGTGCCTGCCTATGCCCACTGCCAGGTGTGAAACACTTGATCACAGTTTTAGATAAAAGGATGATCATCAGGATTTTGTCTTTTCCACTTTGTCAATCTATATTAGAAAATATACCCCTGCTTGGTTCAATGATTATACCTTAGAATTAATCAGAGAACGGAATTCATTGGTATGGTTATATCATAGGAGTCCAACTTTTGAATTACTTCGTCAAATCAAATCCTTACGGAATATGATTAATAAATCAGTCAAAAGTACGAAACTTAATTTTATTAAAACCAATTTAAATGACAACCAAAAGAATCCCAAAAATTTTGGCGAAATTTGAATATTCTAGTCAAAGGAGATAAAGTGAATGAGGCGAATTATCGGTTATATGACTGTACAGTTAATTCCTATGTACCATGCGGACATGAATGTACATTTGCGAATAGTGTTTTTGCCAATGTGGGATCTGATATTACTTCTAAATTGGGAGCAGATCCAGCATTTAATTTTGATGTTGATGAGTTTTCCGATTTGGTTTTTGGTCAATTTGATTTAGATGATATGGCTGAATTAGCCAAAACTATTGAGATTAGTAAATCGAGCGGCCTTACCCATGTTAATAGTACTGTATTTAGGGATATATTCAATATCCTAGTAAATCAGTTTTTGATATTATTTAATCTATCTATAGAAACTGGGAAATTCCCGAAATCGTGGACTACAGGAACAGTTGTACCTATAGCCAAGAGTGGAAATAACATAAATAATTGGTGCCCAATTCGTGTGCTACCCTTACCAGGGAAGCTTTTAGAGAGGTTAATACATAAGCAATTGTTTTATTATTGTATTGATAATAACCTGATTCACGAACATCAGTATGGGTTCATGCCTGGTAAATCAACAGCTCAAGCTGTGTTTATAATTACGAAATTTATTTATGATCATATTGATCGAGGCAATTATGTGGGATGTACCTTTTATGATATACGCAAAGCTTTTGATTCTGTATCACGTGTAATTTTATTGCAGAAATTACATAATTTAGGGTTCAAAGGTTTAACACTATCTTGGTTTGATAGTTACCTACATCGACAGCAACATGTAATATTTAATGGTGTATATTCAACAATATTGCCTGTAAGCAGTGGGGTCCCACAGGGATCTATCCTGGGACCTCTGTTATTCATTATATTTGTAAACGACTTTTTTAAGAGTATGAACACAAATAATGTTTTGATGTACGCTGATGATTGTGTTATATATTATGCAAGTAATACTAGCAATGGGCTAGGAACGTATTTGAACGAGCGATTTTAGGAATCATCTGAATGGTATAGAAGTAATAAGTTGTTACTAAACACTGCTAAGACCAAAGTGTTATGTATAAGTACTAAATATAAAATTGGAAGAATGAGGCCCATTGTGTTGACTGTCGATAATACAATTTTTCAAATTGTTGATGATTACTGTTACCTTGGTGTTATTTTAGATCGTGAAATGTCTCTAATAGGTCATATGCAAAAGGTATTTAAACAAGCAGATTATCAAATTTTTAATTTTCGGAAAATTCGCAAATATTTGGATAAAGATATTGCGACACTTGTGTATAAGCAGACAATCCTACCAACTTTAGAATATTGTGGGTTTCTGTTGAAATCTGCTAAAAAACAAGATCAAACAGATCTGCAAAGATTACAGAACCAGGCATTGCGTATAATATATTTAATTAGAAATCCATTGGAAATGTCCCATGAAATAATGCATAATGATGTGAAGTTACTTAGTTTGGGCCAGAGATGGGATAGGCAATTATTGAATATGTTGTTTTGGTGGAGTAAAAGTCCTAATAATTTGGTTCAACGAACCAGAATAACCCGATTGCAACAGAAAGTTAATTTTAAGTTGCTACCTTTGAAAACTATATATAGTTTATATTAATTGTCCAATTAACAGGGGAAGTTTTCTTTGGAATACTCTTAGTATTACTTACCAAACTGCCATTACCTCAAATGAATTTAAAAATCAAATTAAGAGGCTTTTTAAGCATTATGTTGATCAGGATATATGAGTTTTTGGTGTGGTGTGTTACGCTTCCATTGAGGCCTATTCAATAAAAAGACTATTGTACTGGTCAATGATATAAGATGTTCTTATATATTTGGCAAAGTAATTTCATCATCTTTCATCTTTTTCATCATATGAGGTATTGAACGCTATTGTATGTTTTGGTGTTAATTATCATTTCCGTGCATTATCAGATATAACTAGTACGGCTGGTATTGTCTTTACTGGGAGGGCTAGTCGAGTGGTGAGCGAGTCCACGGTATGGGCGCTCAATCCATAACATGAACAACGTCTGGCAGTGCGGTAAGTTTATTGGTGGTTATAGTGATGCGTACAGCTGCTCGTGGAGGCAATGAATCCAAGGTATTACAGTTCAGTTTGAGGGATGCAAGCTTCCTCCGTGAAGTCCGCTTGCTCTCGCCTCCGGCCGTCTCGTAACGACGTAGTATAAGTCACCAGATGTCCCTTGATTGTATGGCTATCTAAACCCCTTCCGAATCTCCCGATTCGTCTGATCCAAGTGCTACTGTTCTCTCTACCCCGACTCTCCTACACTCTCGCTTATAAAGCAGTCTAATATCGATTTTTCCCAGGGCCTCAGTGCTTGCGGGGAAGTGTGTCCCGATGATCATTGTCGTCAGGTATACCGACACTTGCCAGCGGCACCGGCCACTATATATGTGTATGTTTTTATAACCTAAGTAATTTGGAAGAATTCTTATCATGTATGTTCATCTGGTGACTCTTACACTAATTCAATAGACATGCACAAAGCAAACGTTAACTTCTACCTTTGTGCAGTCGACGGCGATTAAAAAAAAAAAACCGGTTTCATAGTAGATGAAACCGATTTCCGTAATGAATTAATTATCACTTTCAACCCAGGCAATCCTTAGTAAAGGACTACCTATTCACATTTGTACAATCAATCAAGATAGCGCAAACTAATGTTTTGCTGTAGGTATGTCCGTCCATTCATGACCAGTATCATGGATGGACCCACACCCTCAAAACCCTTGGAGTGTTCCTCAAGTGAGGTCTAACTCCTAGATGCCCCGAGACGGTTCTGGCATCTGAAAAGAAAAAGTCTGCAGGTTTCCCAGAATGGGATAATTCAAGCGTGGTCCTTCCGTTTAGGAAAGAGAAACAGAGGACCAATAAATAAATAAAAAGCTTCCACATAAGCATACATCCCCGAGTTATTCCTATTCTGTGAGTTTCTATCTACTTATCGTTTAACTAGCAGTGTTTTTAGAGTACATGGCTAACTTATTTTATTTCTACCTTCCTGTAAGCTTCCTATCGTTCCCGCTACTAGAATGACCAAGAGGTTCACGCGCTTTTACGGCGTAGTTTTCGACCATTGACACGCGTCAGTTACTAGCTGTCGGGGTAAAACCCCAAAAGATCCTATGTTTTACCAATTTTAGTCAACATGACACAATTCCAAGAAAAATTCTGGACACGTTAGGTCCAGCGAATGCAACCAATGGGGAACGAGCCCCACTGAGGGTCAGCATTCCTACTTTCCTGTACGAAGCTACGTCTGTTGGACTACTGGTTCCACGATACATGTGTGAACTCTGCGGAAGATCATAGAGTATGTGTTGCAACATCACTACAACTCGGCGGATATCCGAGCTCACAGCGATGTATAGTGCTGTGCAATACTCTATGGCGGTAAGTTTTCTCAGTGCATCATGAAATGACTCCTTGAGATGAATGAACGATGCATATTTCTTACTGGAATTTCTTTAGATTTCCTTGACACAAGAAAAGTTTTGTTTTCATGCTCTCGAAAACGGTAAGTGGTTAATCTATTAACTAGTTCTTGTCTTAAATCCATAAATGGACTATATCATGAAACCCCAAAAGGTCATGTCGTCCTGTCGAATTTAAGAATCTCCGTCCATGCAAGCATATGGACGAGGAAGAAGAGTTTAAGGAGTGTTCTATCCCTGCCCACACATGGGCGAGGAGGAAGAGTTCAAGGATATGGAACCATGTTCTGGTAAGTTGTTTTTTTTTACCCGGGTTCTCCACCAATTGAACGCTATTGTATGTTTTGGTGTTAATTATCATTTCCGTGCATTATCAGATATAACTAGTACGGCTGGTATTGTCTTTACTGGGAGGGCTAGTCGAGTGGTGAGCGAGTCCACGGTATGGGCGCTCAATCCATAACATGAACAACGTCTGGCAGTGCGGTAAGTTTATTGGTGGTTATAGTGATGCGTACAGCTGCTCGTGGAGGTAATGAATCCAAGGTATTACAGTTCAGTTTGAGGGATGCAAGCTTCCTCCGTGAAGTCCGCTTGCTCTCGCCTCCGGCCGTCTCGTAACGACGTAGTATAAGTCACCAGATGTCCCTTGATTGTATGGCTATCTAAACCCCTTCCGAATCTCCCGATTCGTCTGATCCAAGTGCTACTGTTCTCTCTACCCCGACTCTCCTACACTCTCGCTTATAAAGCAGTCTAATATCGATTTTTCCCAGGGCCTCAGTGCTTGCGGGGAAGTGTGTCCCGATGATCATTGTCGTCAGGTATACCGACACTTGCCAGCGGCACCGGCCACTATATATGTGTATGTTTTTATAACCTAAGTAATTTGGAAGAATTCTTATCATGTATGTTCATCTGGTGACTCTTACACTAATTCAATAGACATGCACAAAGCAAACGTTAACTTCTACCTTTGTGCAGTATGTCAGTAGCAAGTGTTGTTTCTTGGAAATTATTGTGATTATTGTTCTAAACTGAGTTCTGTCCTGTAGCAGGAATTTGATCGATTATATGTTCAGTTGAAATAAAAAAATTCTAAAAATATAAACTGACGAATGTCCTGAAATAGGATTGTATATCATTTCGCTTGGAAGATCAAGCTCACTTGAAAGCAATGAGGAAATAAAAATTTAAAATTTTTTAATGTAAGATGATGAGCTTTTGACCAAGAAAAATTTACATGTTGGGTATAAATATCAGCTAAGATATTAAGGTTAGAAAATGAAGACTTTTTACATGGGAGCCTATGGGCAGAACATACCTTTTTTTTTTATAGAAAATGTGTATGTTTTCATTAGAAAATGAAAGCATACACATTTTCTAAATGTGATTGAAGTGTCTGGTGCACAAGATTCAGAAGTACATTTCACTCCCTTACTGTAAATGATTTTAATAAATATTTAAAGAGCTACATGCAAAAGTAAAAAAATAAACCGATCTGAAAGGTCCATTGCGAGCATAGTGTGTTCCCTGAAATTATAGTGTTTTGGTCCACTGGGTCCAATACATGATATACACTGGATTCTTCATGTGAATCCAGAGCCACTTGGGTACCATAAGTAATGTTTTACACATAAAATTAGGCAATCTTACAAAGGAAATTTATTATTTCTTGATGGGGCCTCCTGAGGTGTCTTACTGTCATTGTATCCTATATATTCAATGTAAATAAATAGCAAAATTCTGTTATCACATACCTTCGCATTGCAATATGTTTCCAATGTACATAATATTATGTAATATTTAAGTAAAAAAGAGTGTTTTACATATGAAATATACACAAATATTATAGAAATTCTATGGAAGGCTGCCGAAATATGTATAATTACCAATGCCTTACAGAAATCTGTATACCTAACATACAGATGATTGACAGTTGGCAGTCGGCTCACATTGATTCTGTATTTTCCCCTATATGTTTTTTAATTTAGGAATTAGGTGATAATCATAGCCTTCTTCTTTTGTTCCATTGTGCTTTACATGTTCTGTAGGTCCAGGAGAGTTGCATGTCATTAGTAATCCAATTTTGTTCTGATTATTATTGTTTTCCTTAATGATCTATTATTAATTGTTTAATCATGATAATAAAATGGCTGACTTAACCCAAATATTATATCCTGATTTGGCAAGAGTGTCATCACGGCCTTTGTTTAACTTCTTTAAATCATACACTTAGTTGTAAGAAGTGGTTTCAATAAAACAAAAACAAAATACTGATATATGTATATATATACATATATCACTTCTCTACCATAACATATTTCATATACTCAGGGTGGAGGTAGGGCGTACTTCACATACATAATGTTCTATTTGCCAAATCTTTCCCATGCTTATTAAGGCATCAGCATATGAATGAAATTCTAAAATGGTGGTTTACCATGACAGTTATTGCAAGAACATGAGGACAATGTACAGTTAAAAATGTTGAGGGAAGTGATGACAACAAAGATCATCGTGTCAATGAGAGCTGTGTCATTGTTATATTGTTATGTTGTATTACTGAGTAATTCTCTATTTCATTTTGCTATCAAAAGAAAATGGTAGAATAACTGTAGTTGAAAAAAACCCAACTGAAATTCAGATTCAGATTTCATTTTGCTTTGAATTCCTTCTGCTAGATCCAAATCCAGTAGGAGGGTGAATGATATAACCACTGTACTAAGAAAAGGTTTAAACCAGTGTGAAAACATAGTGGTGCCTGGAGCTGATCTCATTTTCATGTTATTTTATATATTGAGGGTAATGAGCAAAATTGCAGCCAAAAGACCCATGTGCCAATAAAAGCTATTTCCTCAACTGCAGTTGCAAAACGAAGTGAATAGACAACTTTCCAAATGGACAAATCAGGTCTACAAGAAGGTAAATAGGTAGCCCAGTAAAGTATAATCAAACAAGTGTGAACATAGACAAGAGAGGTAAATTGATATTGATTTATTGCATTCTGATTTTATTTCTTGCTGAAACAAAGCTCTCTGTTTTTTTATATCAAGGCTGAGCGACCAGTCACTGAGGCCTGTGATAGAAGTGCCTGAATCTTTCATTAAAACCATCTGATGCTTTAAAGAGAACCAGTCCCAGCCAAGGATGTGACGTTCTAATAACGTTCTAGCAACGTTCTGGATTGGTTCTTGTTACGTTCCACTGTTAGGTTACAGTGACATTCTTTTCCTGACTCTCAATTGTGTTACTGCAACCAACTGTTGAGACATTACATTGTGACATTCTAATAACATTCTTGTAACCTTATTTATGAGGCTGATACTTCATAAGAATCTCACAATAACATTCTGTTTAGGTGTGGTTGAGACCTAACTTAATGAGGATGTCACCATAACTTTCTGTTAAGGTTAGGTTGACACCTAACCTAATAAGATAGTCACAGTAAAATTCTGTTTAGGTAAGGTTAAGACCTGATATAATCAGAACATCACAATAACATTCTGTTAAGGTGAAGTTGGGACCTCCCCTAGTCAGGAGGTTACAACAATGTTCTGTTTAAGTGAGGTCTGGACCTCACATAATGAAAATGTCACAGTGACATTCTATTTTGATTTTATCTTGACCTAACCTCACCAGAATGTTATGAGAACGTACTGATTTGGTTAGGTCTCAACCTCCCAGAAAATTAATGTAACAGTTTTGTGTCAATTTAGTAAGTAACAGACGAACCAAAAATGTATGGTCACATAACATGACCATTACGTCGCACCTTAGCTGGGGTGTCAAGCAGGCTCATAGTATCTGCCTTCATAACAGTGTCTTCTTATTGTCACCCACTGTGATATATTACAAATCAAATACAATGTCATCTTCAACCATTTTCAGAAAAAAACAAAGTACTTTTGTACATGGACTAGAATGCCAATGGAAGAAATTAATTTCCACTGCTGAATAGGAGTGTTGTGTTTATAAATG
Organism: Lepidonotus clava; assembly: GCA_936440205.1. NCBI lineage: Eukaryota > Metazoa > Annelida > Polychaeta > Phyllodocida > Polynoidae > Lepidonotus > Lepidonotus clava. The sequence continues at coordinate 751,483 of OW387136.1, read as the reverse complement.
AGGAACCAATAAAGGTTATTTAGTTCATATTGTAAGTCGTTGCTATTGAGTCTTCTTCGATTATTGCTAGCCAAGGGTAAAGGTAAGTCTCAACTCGGGTTGTTCAAATACAAATGCTAGACACTCCAAGAATTCACTGTGCAAAGACCCATAGGTTTCCTTATCGCCAGTCTGCCTATGTTAATCATAGCCTGCCAAGGTATTGATAGTTCAACATATGGTCACCAGATGTTGCCAGCAAATCAAGTAAGGTTATATCCACCCAGCTCCTGAACCTACAGGTTCATCCAAGTCCAAACCGTTTCTCATTCTCCCCTTTCAGGCCAAGCTGGGGCCCTTTATACTAACCGTTATTGACTTTTTATGCATACCTGTATTCACCTTTGCAGTTCTGCCACTGGCAGGTGGGACCACTGTCTAGGCATCTAGCTGCTAGCTATTTTAGGGTCATTCTATCTATTTGCATATCTTTATGTAAAGTAAGTTGGTCAAACTGGTTTTATAATTTTTTAAATAAGATACTGTCTATAGTTTGCTTTTCTAAAACCTATCCGCAGAGCAGCATTAAACTCCTCATCTATGAACTCTCTGTCTGAAATTGGATATGCAGTATACAAAGAATGAAAAGAAAGAATCTTAAATGATGATAGCGGTTTAAACCATTTGATTATTTCAGCTGCTGATGGCCCACTTGAACTGTTTTGAGGTGTAAACTGATACCATGATGGTTTATAGTCCCGGCTTTTAAGTTTTGACTTGACTAAATCAGTTTTCATGATAATGGTAGGGGACTTTGAGAAATGCCTTATTGGTACATATGGATGTTGCAGAAAAACATGTTCCCTAAATAGGTTTTTGAAAGCTGCTCTGAATGTTGACAGTTTAATGTGCATTTGTAAACTACACTTTTCTGGTTTATTATCATGGCCTTTACAGTGAAATTTAAGGTTGGAGGGACAATGGAAGGAAGGTAAAATTACAATCCTGTTTAAAAGATATCCAATAGTTAAAGCTTCCTTTAGTGCTGCCATTTCATGTTGTATAGTGTGAGGACCAAAGTCAAAAACATTTTCATAAGTCAGGTAGTTTGCATCTTTGTCAGAATAATACCCATGAGAGTCAACATACCACATGAGATCTTCCTTTAGTCTGTATTCTTTTGCATAACTAGTTATTACATAATTGTTGTGAATTATCATGCAATTGTGACAAGGTTTTTTACTCGAAAATATTCGACAACCAATTTCATAATACTGTCCCCCATTAGGAAATTCATCAAATCCCAGAACTTTGTACTTAAGAGTATGTTGCTCCCGCATTTTCTTCATAATATCATTATAAATACGTTGTACCTGCATGTATGGGTGTTTTATCATTTCTTGAAGTGCATCCTCAAATAATGTAATGACAGCTTGAGTTGGTCTTGCAAGATAAAATCCAATGTTTATAGTTCCGATATCATTTTGTACGAACATGTCACAGGAGGGGCACCTTAAGGAGTGTAGGGGGTTTCTGAGAAGAAGAACATCAGCATCCAGTGCAATAACTGTAAAATTCCAAGTCAGAGCCTTGAGGACAATCCTGGTTTTAAGTTTGATCTTTTGTTTAAAAATTGCAGATCCAAAATCACTTGTATGCATCCCATTGTCATCTTCACAAAACATGAAATTGTCCACACCATAACTGTTTAGTATTCTAGTTGACTCGTTATTTGATGTGACAAACAAATAGTTTGTAATACCTAACTTTTGGATTGAAACAAAGTAAAGATTAACCGAATGGTATATATAGCCAATATCAGTATAGATCAAAAAGACTATCCCTAATTCATCTGCTTTTTCTTTTAATGCCTCATGATAAGAGAAAGTTATAGTAAAAGTCCTGCTGTTGTAAGCTTTTACATTATCATTTCGTGCATTTCTAACAACCATTGGGTGAGTTGTAAATGTGTAATTGCTTGCTAAGAAAAAAGAAATAACAGAAAGCATGCTAAAGAAGATTGCAAATCGTATTTTGACTTTCATATTGAAAAATATATAAATATTGTCTTATAGCCTGGAATATTGAATAGGAAAGGTGTCTTGATGATGGATTCCAATACTGAAAGAAATATGTCAATATTCAAATTAGAACAATTGAAGATGAGAAGGTCAGATAAACTAGATATGGTAAAATGGACCAACCTTTGATATTTGTTTATATAAAAGACTGGAGAAAATGGGACAAAAGTTTATGTCCCAAATATAATTTCATGAAATGTCCTGCAATTTCTTACAAGTCATTAATGAAAATTACACTCGGACATATAGATCAGAGCGACTCTGGGTGCAGGAACCCACCCTTTCCCTCTTAGCTTGGGAGGGGGAGGGTGCCACCTCCACCCTGTAGGGAGGTCTAGTGGCCCTGACCTGTCAGTGTACTCTTACTCTCAGCACACACCAACCACCTCCCCACCATCACTGTGATCCTTTTCTTGTATGTCTATTGGGGGCATCATGTGGTAGATTACTTCATTAAAATTTCACACCCTGAGGAACAACCCAGGGAAGCTGTTTGTGTAAAGCATGTCTCTTTACTTACATATTAGTACCATAATTACTGAAAAAAAATCATATTTTAAGAGTGTGTGCAATTAGTTGATTATCTCAAATAAACCTCTTTCTCCATTTTGGAGTTTTGTCTTATTCAAACCGAGTTTACCATTCCAACTTGTAACCCTAATTAACTAAATAGATATTTCATGTAATTTTCTCTGTATCTGGGGCATGACATGACATGCACCTCCAATCTTGCATCATTAAAGTAACCTGACATTATCACTAGCCTGCCTTTCTAACCTGGATTGGTTGAGAGATTACCAATTAGAGCCTTCAACTTAGCATGAAATCCAGAAAGATTTATTCCTTGAGATTTCTAAATGTTTAATGTTGTTTCCCTATAAAATTTTGACATTGCATTAACGGTTGATATTTCAAGTTAACATAATGAGTTACATATGGATCTAGAGGTACTAAAGGATACATTCTTGTAGGTATCAATTTTCTGCGTATTTTTAATGTGGATAGAATTACCCACAGGTAATAATAAATTTCCACCAAAATTCAAAGACCTTTACATTCTACATACTACATCAGTGGGTGACTAAGTAAGACATATAAGCTTTGTAAACTATATATACACAATAATAGGAAAGATTTCAAGTGCACCTTTGTAAATCATGTCTTTTGAAAACAAAATGGCCCCATAAGGCATAACAGGATTTGACATTGAGATTCTGCTTTTCTGTCAGATCACAATAGGGTGCCCCAAGAGCTTAGTCAAAAAACACCTAGAATTGTAAAGAATGTAATGGTAATGAAGGTTACTATATAAAAGTTACTTACAGAATGGATACACAATAAACTTTGATCACCATACTTGGTAGGGAGGTTAAGCAATCTCAACACATCACACAGTGTAAATCTAAACTGTCTGTTATCCTATTAAAATGATGTATTGGTTCATATTCTAGAAATTATGTAGATCTACTCCCATGTAAAACTTGCTAGATAAGAGGTGCTTTGAAGTATCGGGATGTGTTGGGATTACCGCCCTAGTATTTTTGATAAAGAAACACTGTACACAATACCATTTACCAACAGGATCTTTTCTCAAACTGCCCCATTAACAAACAAATACATGTGCAGGTGCTATCATTCAGATTGTGCTAACACATTTTCAGTTATTAACTTTTCCATCTTAAATGAAATTGAATTACCGCTTATGTGCAAACGTAAAAATCCTCAATCGTCATTTATGTGAAGAGACACCCTGTACACAGAATATGCCTGCAAGGAGCATGCTTCTGGCCAGGACCTCAGGGGAGGGAGTACTTGAGTATATCATGTTCATGATTTTCAGAACCCCATCCCCATTAAACTCATTGGATATTAACAAAGATTGATATCCTTTAAGACTGGGCTAAAAATGGCACTTCAATACAAGCATAATACACATTATAAGTGTATATTGGAAATGATGCAACACATATTTTCACAATTTTTGTTTTCCCGCTATTGCCCTAAGTGCAGTTACTACTTATACACTTTGAAGACTAGGCTAAAAAAAATAACATTTTGAAAATATTAACAATATTATAAATTAACAATATTATGATCTAAACACTATTGCATAATAGTATAAAACCCCACATTTTGCACCTGTAATTTGGAAAATAGTTAGGGGAATACTCACATTGCTGTATGTACCTGTCCTGTTAATTCCCTAACTGCCGGGCCCTCCAGCTTCCACCTTGAGACTACCAGGGATTGGCACCCCCGCTGGCCCCCTTTGCCTTTGCCAAGAATGCTAATGATGTCAAGGGCACTGTGGTTGAAGGGTTTGGGGCAGCCAATTGAGGTCATAAACTGTAAATAACTAAGTTATATACACATACAGCCATACACATACACATATGTAGACTAGTACACACAAATGCACACAGACACATGGTCACACTCAGACACAAATAAAATATTTGAAATTCTTCAATTTGAACATTCTTTGAAATGTTATCATAAAAAAATTTAATTAATGAGTAAGCACATGCATCTTTACTGGCTCATTTTTCATTAATTAACTAAAGGTCATGTCTTATTAGAAAATATATGCTATGAGAAAATATTTGAATCTATATTTTTTGACACTATATAAACATTTAATTTATATATCTGTTAGATTATCATTCAAAAGGCCATAATATGACAGAAAATGTAGTATGCTTGTCAGGTTAATAAAGACATTTTTGATTAAGGGATTTACATGAGGGACCTATTTATGGTATATCTTCAACTCTTACTTCCACAACCACCCCATCCTTCAGTCATGGTTGGGTGGCCCAAGAGGCCACCTTCCACCACCAACTAGGAGACAGGCATGAGATGCTGTAAAATTGGCACTCTGGGATAGTCACACCACATAGTAAGAATTAGGCCTGCACCAGTATGGGTACTCTAAATTATGGATTCAAAAATATATAACAATTTTACATATATGAAGTCAAATAAGCATTCATGGTGGCCAGAGCTATTAGGTTTCAATATCAAATTATATCTGCTCTGTCACTGTGTCCTTTGTTGTTAAATCACTCTTGGTTCACAGACCCTATTACAAGATCACAGATAAAACCTCTCAGGACATAAAGTCCCCGTACATAAACTTTACACACTTTTTACTAAGTATAGTAAGTATATTAATATCAAGATAAAGAAATACTGGATACAAGCTTTGGTTACTGAACATATGATTTTGGTGTTCATCCACCAGAAGGCACCTATCTGTCACCTATTCCATTCTGTGATCATGAAGAATATTGAAATAATTCTAATGCGATATAATATCATAAAATGAATAGCAGGACATTGCAATAACCTTTACAACGGCATGACAGTACTAATTGTCTACTACTGATAGACTTGCTTGTTATCTGGAGAAATCTGATCTATGAATATTTATTTTAATCTAATTTAAATTGCCAACTGTAAAAGAAGGCGGATAACATCGGGGAAATCAGTAATTCTTTTTGAGAAAAGGAATTCTCAAAATCTATTAGATACTGTTGAGGAAAGTTATCACCTGATAATAAGAAATAGAAAACAGATTTATTGGCACGAGAGGCACTAAGCAATACTACACAGCTACCTGAGAGGAATCAGAGCGGAACAATTAGAACCGTCACATGGTACAGGTACATCACCTAAGAGGTGGCAGCTACTATGGCAAGCCATTTGGATCAGGACCGTGACCATGAGTGGTAAATTATAAAGTTATATTTTGATAACATCAACATATTCAGTTTATGTTATAATGGTATTTAAAGTTTGATGGGGATATGGGTTTATAGAAGTAATCAGTATTCATTATCATTTCCCTATCTCCGACTAAGATTTGTGGATTAAATAGAGGCAGGAGTGGCGTAAATTGATGTTTATTAAGTGAGATAATTAAAATTGTTAAGTAAGTTGAATAAATAAGATTGTTGATGATATAATGATAAGATGATAGGTATAGATGGAATGAAGTATGATAAAAAAAAAAGGTGAGGAGTGGGCAGCATGCCAATCGGCTGGAGAGTGGACGAGGCGGTGCACACATAATGCCCTATTCTGGCATTATAGAACCAGTATTATCGTTACATTTGATTGCAAAGTTGAATGATTTGTGTTTACCTATGGAACCAGCAACAATAGAGGAGGCGGACATTATGACCAGTATCCGGAACAAAAAGCAGTGAGAATACAGTGTATACCGCATAAAGAATCAGTGTAAACCATCAGTAGCATTTCAGTGGTAAAACAGTGGGAGTACAGTGGTTGAGCTGTGGTAAATCAGTATGTCTGAAATACTTAAATGAGATGGGCTGCACAATCGTTGTACAGTCAGTACCATTTCAGTAGCTCATTTAGATATTTCGGACATACCGATTAAACAAGTTTACACTACCGTTTGTTCTGGGTAATTTCTGAAGATATGAATAAAAACACTGTTGAGTTGAATGCTTTGAGTGGAATGAAATCCTTACATATGAATATTTGTAGCTTATGGCCAAAATATTCACATTTGCAGTTATTAGATTATAATGTAGATATTTTGTCCTTAACTGAGACTTGGTTGACTGATCTATTAAGTCATGACATGTTATACCTGTCCGAGTATAGGATATACAGGGGTGATCTTAAGGAGAAGAAAATAGGAGGGGGTGTGGCCTTTTATATAGCAACTCGATAGCTGACAATTGCAAATTGGTGATAGAATTATCTTTAAGTTATATTGATATGGAAATATTAACAGTAGATCATCATAGTCCTAATCTAAGGAAACAATTAATTATTGTTGTCTATAGTTCCCCTTCTGGAGATAAAGACATTTTTTGCTACTCAGCTGAAATCCTTTTTTTAATCATAAATAATTCACCAGATGAGAAATTTTATCTCAAGTGAGATTTTAATGAACAGAATACTAGTAAAACTAAGTTATTAAAGTAATTTGAGAAATTGCATACTTTAAGACAACTGATTTTGGCACCACCTAGATATGGTACTACTGGCTCTCCACCATAGACTTGATATTCACTAATAGTGAATTTATTTCTGAATCTTGATGCATGTTGGAACTTTTGATTGATCACTTCCCAATATATTGTGTAAAATAGAAGAAAAAAGAGAAATATTCCTATGCTAATAGGTGTAGAAGTTACAAAAGTTATAATCATGATAAACTCAATTTCTTGAAACACGAAAACTCTAAAATACCGCTGCAGGACTAAATGTAGATGATGAATGGAGTCACTACAAATCTTTATTATAAGAATATTTAGACCCTTATTGCCCTGTTACAGATATTAAAGTTCTAAATTGAATTCAAACTTGGCTAACATTGGAATTGTTGGAAGAAATGTCACATCAAAATTATTTTGTACACAAGTCATATATGCTTAGTTTACAAGAGAGATATTTGTGAAAAAAAACATATTGACATGACCTTGACCTCTTGATTCCACTTTATATTATATACTTTTTGTGATGTTCTCTGCGGGAGGACATGTGTGGTTCCCGACGGAGATATGATGATTTCGTATGGTCTGGGTCCGAATTCGTGCTCGGGTGACCGATGCACGAGTTGGATGGGGTTTTCGCGAACACTCGTTCGCACCCGTGGTTGGGTGATCAGGGGACATGTGGTTGAGAGGGTCTCTGGAAACGTGCCCCGCTCACAGGGGTCGGTGGGGGATATGGTGACATCGACAAGGAGGGGTTTCTGGCTTCCGGAAAAGGGTGGCTAACGGGATTCTTGGGGAAGAGTCGGTAGCTTAGACTGGGCGGATATCGGGGAACCTTCTCGTGTCACTCGCCCAACAGGTATCTTGGACGGTAGCTGTAGCGGCGGCAACATGGACCATGCCCCAAAAATTTAAAAGGTGGTAGTGTGTAGGCCGAGGTCTCGCCATCTGGTCGTCGTACCCGTTCATCTCCCGAGGTTGTACGTCGTTCCCATTTTTGTGCAGACGAGTTCTTTCATGCACCCCTTTTTGCCCTGATTTCCAAACTCCCTAATTTATCAGAAGTTGGGTCTAATTCTCACTCTCTAGCTGCTATTCTTGTCTGAGGTCACTTCTGGTCAAAAATGCAAGATACATCACAAACTCGTGTTAAATGACACTTTCGTGTAATTCGTACCGCACGGTGTACTTCTCGTGTCCCAAAACACAGCTTTACTCGTAACTCTAACAACGACACTATTAAATTCTTTGTCACACCTTTAACCCAGAGGTTCCCTCATACAAGTTTGTATCTGCTGGATGACTGACATTCTGTAGCTGCATATTGAGGTGCACATACACGCCCCCACAACATGAGATACTTGAAATAGATTCAGATGTAAACAGTGATGGAGAGATCCCTGTTACAGTTGTGTGTCTTATCAATGGTTCCAGCATGGACTGGACACATATAAAGGGTGTATCAAATGTCAGCCCCCCCCACAAACGGTGGCTGGAGGGATGAGCAGGCCCATATATCAGAGGGGAGATCTGAGCCCCCACACACAGCTGGATAGAGTCATGAGTAGGCCCATACATTAGAGGGGAGTTCCTGAGAGAAGGTCACCTGGCCTTCAAATGCTAAAATATTGCTTTTTCAATTCCTGCAGTATAACCTTCATTCTAACACATATTTCCCATTGTCTAAAGGCCATCTGAAAGGTTATGGGAGGATATCCAAAGTCTAGTCCAATTTCCATAAGTTGGCACTGTACTATACCCAGCAAACAGGACACGTGTATCTACCGATTCACCACGTGTTAAATTGATGTTAAACTGGTGTTTCTGTAATCTCTGTGTATAGTCAGTATCTTAGCAGGTTTTACTATGAGTTTTCACATGGTAATAGACCTATGTCTATTTCAGGATTGGATCATCATTTATGTGATTGACATGATCATTTCAATCATGGAAACACTAATTAAAAATTGTCTTATGTATATTATACTTTATACTTTTTGGTGTTATCTTTGGTACATTCTGGTGTGGTGACAATCTCTGTGTAAAACATGTATACCACATTAGTTTTAACACGTGTTTTTTGATGTAATACTGGTGTTATGTAAAAACAGGAGTTTTACATGGGAAAACCATCTTTTTCTGACACCAGTTTTAGACACAAGTAATCACAGAGAATAACATGTATTTTACAAAGGCTTAGCATGAGTTTTCCCTGAAATTACATCGAGATATCACACAGTAAACCTTTATAAGTTGATATACTTCCACTGGAATTTCCCAGTGTAAACTCCTCTAAAGCTGGGATGGTTTTCTTTTGTGCAATTTAATGAGTTGAAAGTTCGTAAAAATATTAAAAGAAATTTATCTCAATGAAAGGATATATTTCTGGAAGATTTTTGCATAAATATCAATGTCTCACATTTTTTAAATACAAAAGAATGGCCAAGGAATCCAAGCTTATTTGGTATAGCTCAGTGATAGATCTCTGGCATTGTCTGTGAGAGGTCCTGGGTTCGATTCCCAAATGTTTTTTACATTAGAAAACAAGAAAACACGAGTTTTACATATCAAAACTCGTGTCAAAAACTGGTAACGAAAACACGTTGGAAACACCAGAAATGTGGTCCACAGAATCCCGAGTATAACTCGAGTCTAAAACACGAGTTTCACTTCCTGGATCCCGTGTTCCAGACATCTTAAACACTTGTCCTTGTTACCTGGGTACAAAATGTTTTTTGCTGATGAAATATGAGGCAGATGTTATAGTTTTCAAAGTAAATATTGTGACCACAAATTCCACACAATTAATTCCTAATCTTACCTTTGATAATTCCCTTATCACTATGATATGAATCCTCAGTACTACTAGCCTTTGTCTCAAAGAAAAAACATTGAGAGAAAAATATATTGTGTATGAAACAATGATTGAATATGTATGCATGTATGTATGTAGACACACAGTTTTAAAAGACATATTTATAAATATGATGAGGTCACATTGGTTGGCAATGGTCCTAAGGGACTCACTTCATGAGTGCCCATGAATCCTACCCTTAGAGTAGGGAGGAGACAGAAGAGGGAACAGGAGATGGCCAATCAGCCCCTATTCAAAGTAGACTGAATCTTGCACAAAAGCATGAAAGTAAAAAAAAAACATGTTGTAACCGGATGTGACCACAGAATGGTCACATGGTTGACATTGACCAATCAGAATCGAGTAATAGACTATAAAAAGGGGTGTGAAGGCCCAAAATAAACAGTTCCTCCTTGGTAGTCACTATGTTCACACGTCTCTTCTTTAAGATGTCTGGCCCCCGAATTGGCCTAAGTCGAAGATATGCAATATTAATAGTAGTAAGTGATCCGGTAAAACTTAGCTAAAAGACGAATTACAAGACAGTAAAATAGGCAGTGGCCTGAGAAGCCCGAAGATGGCATGAAAACCAGGATCAACCCCAGAAGCAGCCCGAGACCGAAAGACCGGACAGGTATAAAAGCCTGAAATAGTGAGCAGTTGGCCGGACACAGCAGGAATGAAGGTGCGACCTGCTAGGCTACACGCTACCAATCTTTAGGCGAGCGACGACCCGACTCCTTGGACCGACCGGCCGGCCGAACTATACACCACCTTTATGCACGGGACACGCTGTACCTAAAACCCCTCCTGCTCGACCCTCGAGAACTCCACCCCAACCCTCCCTTTCGTTCACCCTCGTGCGCAAGGCACAACTCTTAATCTTACACCTCGGTCTCCTACTCGAACTCTTCATTCGTCTCGGGACCGAAACAACGGCAACGTCTCTTTGTCGTACAGTTCGGAAACCCTCACTCACCAAGGAACGTCATAATAGCAACCTCTCAGCTAACTAGGTTCTTATCTAGAGTAAATACTAACATTACTAAATCGAATGTTGCCAGAAGCATTGAAAGGATGCAAAGACGGTCAGTGACATAATCGGATCAAGGTCCTATTAGCATCATTGGTGCCAACATACTAATATATCTCATAATATGTGAAATATCTTGATGTAATTTCCAAAATGAGCTGACAATTATATTTATAAAAACATATGAATCATTGATGTTCTGGATGCAAATTTTGTGAGATACTTGCAGTGAAAGTTCAAATATATATTTCCATAATGACTTTTTTTGCACACAGATTCCTCATTTCAAAAAAACCTCATTGATCATAATATTTCTTTTCCAAATTATATATACATTACACTTGTCCCAGTGATATACCTAAATCACCGAGTGTTTATCGGATTGTAGAGACAGCGCTTTAATTGCCTTGCTACTAACTAACCTTAGTGGCCGTCAACTAAACACTTTTTTTAAATTTTTTTTATTGAACCATACTCACTCACACAAGAATGATCTTCTGTATAGGTAATTTTAGACCATAACATAAACAATATAATATTAAATATCAAGTATCAATAGCTTGGTACATGTCATTACAATTTACACTGAATAATACTATAGCAATATAAGCCAGCCATATATCTGTGATCAGAATCTATGGCACAGGCAATAGATAATATAAATGATAGTTGGAGGTCAGGTTGATAAAGGAAGTCAATCAGTAAGTAGAATTCGACACTTCCAGTGTGAGAAAAAAAGAGAGAAAGGGTCTAATCCCAGTATCTCTTAAGTGCATTCTTAAATGAATGTTTACACTCAACATTTTGCAAATCTGCAGGTAACTCGTTCCATAAACAAGCACCAACATAATAAGGGGACTTCTTATATACTGCAGCACGTACAATCTCAGTCTTAAAGATAGGGCGTAGAGCGAGACGTGTATTTCTTACTGGATCTTGTAAATATGATTTTTCAAAATGTAATTTAAACATGATACTTAAAAGCTGGAGTTTTCGTCTTGAAACCAATGTATCTTTGTTACATAAGGCATGCAATGCGTCTACTGATATTTCAGTTGGATGACGTATGTTGTAACACAAGCGAAGAGCACGAATCTGTAATGTTTGGAGTTTGTCAACATCATGTTTCCTACATAAGGTTAACATGAAGCTGGCATACTCAACCAAAGGTAAAATCATTTGCTTGTATACAATAACTCTACTATGAATATCCAAGTAGTTTCGTAGTTTTCCAAATTGGAATATTTTGTGAGAGTATTTTTTAAATACAAGGTTAAAATGTGACTCTAAGTTTAAACATTCATCAATTGATATTACTAGGTAGTTGTATTGACTACATACACTCACATTCTGTCCACAAACAACAATGTTTCTTTTGTTTATGGAATCTATCTGACATTTAGTGCCAAAGTAACAAATTTTAGTTTTGTGAATATTTAAATTAATACAATTAATTTTGCACCAATCATACACAGCATGTACAGCTCTTTGTAGTGAGTCATACACATATTGTTGTTCTATTGCACCAATATACAAATTTTTGTTGCCCTATTGGGAGTGGGTCTTAAGCCCAATCCCCACTGGGCAATTAGATTTACAACATTCAATGGCAACCAACATAGTATTCAGTGGTTTAGTTAGCTGATGATTTAGGCAAAGGCGCCATGATGTCTGGCAACATAATCACTAATCGCTTCTGGGCGAAATACTTGACATATCTAATATTTTTCTCTAGTTGGCGGCAGTAAGTGCAGTTAATCGCTGGGCAGAGCGACCAATACGACCTGTAATCATTGGCAGTTTGGTGGGAAGAGTGTCCAATGCCGCAATTAACTTTTTTTTCACCAGCGACTATTTCGTCACCTGACAACTAACTCATAATTATGTTAGTCATTGTGGTTTAATCGCCACATGGGGAACTGGCTGTAGGATGCTATCTAACTTAAATGTGTGAAACAACTGATCACATTTTAAAATAAAAAGATGATCAATTGTATTTCCACTATGCCAATTTTAATGTATATCATAAGTTAATAAACAAGAGAAATTGACATGTTGGGTATAAGTATTAGCTGAGATATTAAGGTTTGAAAGATTTTCAACATTGGAGCCTATGGGCAGAAAATATTTTTTGTTAAATCATTAGAAAATGAAAACATAAAAATTGTCTAAATCTGATTAAAGTTTCTGGTGCACAAGAGTCAGAAGTCCACTTTACTCCCTCACTGTTTGTGATTTGAATGAATAAAATGAATTAAAGAGTGACATGCAAAAGTATAAGAATAAACTGAAAGCTACACTGCGAGCATAGAGTGTTCCGTAAGATTATTGTGCTCTGGTCTACTGGACACAATACACAATACACATTTTAATTCCTAATATGAATCCAGAGCCACTTGGGCACCGTAAGTAATGGTTTACAAATTAGGAAAAAAGATTATGGAAAAAGGATACAGATTCCTGAAATTACGATAAATGCGGCGTATGTTCAGTAAATATAAGTTATGACTGTATTTTTGTAAAAGATTTTGGCAATTTTTTACACAGAAAATTTATTATTTCATTATGGTACCTCCTGACGTCTCTTACTGTCATTGTATTCTATATATTCAATGGAAAAAAAAGAGTAAAATTCTATTATTACATCTCACATTTTAGTAAATGTTTCAATTTACTTAATATTATGTAATATTTATGTAAAAAAGAGTGTTTTACATGTGAAAGATATGGAAATATTATGGAAATTCTACTGAAGGCTGCCTAACACACACATAATTACTGACATTTTTCAGGAATCCCGATACCTAATTATGGATTATTGGTAGTCAGCTTGGATTGATTCTGTATTTTTTCCTTATATGTTTCTTGACTTTCGGAATTCATTTATATTCATGGCCTACTTATTAAAATTTTTGTTCCACCATGGTTCTGTAGGTTTAGGAGGGTTGCAAGTCATTAGTAATCCACATTTTTTCTGACTTTTATTGTTTTCCTATATCATTTTATCGTAAATTGTTTATTCATGATAATAAATTGGCCGACTTAACTTAAATATTATGTCCTGAATCGGTAAGAGCATCATCACAGCCTTTGTTTAGCTTCTTTAAATATATATATATATATATATATGTTTAGCTTCTTTAAATATATACTGATATATATATATATATATTTTTATGTATATATATATATAAATATCATATATATATCATATATATATCATATATATGTACATATATATATATATATACTACTTCTCTGCTGTAACATATTTTTAAATCCTCAGGGTGGAGGTAGTGTGTACTTTAGAACTCCACATACATATGTTCTATTTACCAAATCTTTCCCAAGCTTCTTAAGGCATAATGAATGAAATTTTAAAATGGTAGTTAACCATGACAGTTATTGCAAAAACATGAGGACAATGTACAGTTAAAAATGTTGAGGAAAGTGATGACGACAAACACCTTCATGGCAATGACTGATGTGTCATTGTTATATTGTTATGTTGTATTACTGAGTAAACCTCTATTTCATTTGTTATCAGAAGTAAATGTTAGAATATCTATAGTTGAAAAAAACCATTGAAATCCAGATTCAGATCTTGTTCTGCTGTGAATTCCCTCTGCCAGATTCAAATACAGTAGAAGGGTGAATGATATAACCACCTTACTAAGAAAAGATTGAAATCAGCAAAAAAGTATGGTGGTGCCTGGAGCTGATCTCGTTTTCTTGTTGTTTTATATATTGAGGGTAATGAGCAAAATTGCAGCCAAAAGACCCAGGTGTCAATAAAAGATATTTTTTCAACTGCAGTTGTAAAATAAAGTGAAAAGATGACTTTCCAAAAGGACCAATTGGGATTACATAAAGGTAAACAGGTAACCCAGTAAAGTACAATCAAACAAGTTTGAACATAGACTAGAAAGACAAATTAAAATGGGTTTATTACATTCTCATTTTATTTCTGGCTGAAACATGGCCCTGTGTTTTTTGATATCCAGGCTGAATGGCTAGTCACTGAGGCTTACATTAGAAGTGGCTGAATGTGACATATTGCAAGTAAAAGATATCTCCAGTATAGTATTTGTTGCACATGCACTACAATGGTGTCTCTAGTATCTACTGTATTTGCATACATCTGTTAGTAAAGAAAGCGGTTTTATGATTTTTTGAATAACATGATTATTGTCTATAGTTTGCTTTTCTAAAACCTTTCCGCAGGGAAGCATTAAACTCCTCATCTATGAACTCTCTGTCTGGAATTGGATATGTTGTATACAAAGAATGAAAAGAAAGAATTTAAATGACGAGAGTGGTTTAAACCATTTGATTATTTCAGCTGCTGATGGTCCACTTGAAGCGTTTTGAGGTATAAACTGATACCATGATGGATTATAGCCCCGGCTTTTAAGTTTTGACTTGACTAAATCAGTTTTTATAATAATGGTAGAGGACTTTGAAAAATGAGTTATTGGTACATATGGATGTTGTAGAAAAACATGTTCCCTAAATAGGTTTTTAAAAGCTGCCCTGAATGTTGACAGTTTAATATGCATTTGTAAACTACACTTTTCTGGTTTATTATGATGATGGGTTTTACAATGAAAGCCAGAACAATGGAAGGAAGGTAGAATTACAATCCTGTTTAAAAGATATCCAATAGTTAAAGCTTCCTTTAGTGCTGCCATCTCATGTTGTATAGTGTGAGGACCAAAGTCAAAAACATTTTCGTAAGTCAGGTAGTTTGCATCTTTGTCAGAATAATACCCATACCACATACCACATGAGATCTTCCTTAAGTCTGTATTCTTTTGCAAAACTAGTTATTACATAATTATTGTGAATTATCATGCAATTGTGACAAGGTTTTTTACTTGAAAATATTCGACAACCATCTTCATAATACTGATTCCCATTAGGAAATTCATCTAATCCCAGGACTTTGTACTTAAGAGTATGTTGCTTCCGCATTTTCTTCATCATGTCATTATAAATACGCTGTACCTGCATGTGCGGGTGTTTTATCATTTCTTGAAGTGCATGCTCAAATAATGTAATGACAGCTTGAGTTGGTCTTGCAGGAACCAGAAACCCAGAATGGCCACAAGAGCATCAATTGAGGAGCAGAGGAACGTACGTACCGTACAAATTAGGAGTTAAATACCAGCCACAAAGAGAAGTACAATCAGTAGGAATTGAAGAACGTGTGCAGCAGAAGTCACCACGAGGTGAAAAGGGAGAGAAATTAACCTTGAAGGAACAGGACGACCAGTCGACCTCAACAGAGCAATCATCTGGAGAGGATTTAATGGATTGGACAACCTGGGCCTTCACATCTCCGAGACTTCCCGGATACCTGGCCAGGCCTGGAGGTGGAGGAGACACCTCATCAATGGAGGAGGAAGACTGGGGGCACGCAGTAAGACCAGCATCTCTCCGTCATAAGGATACTGGACAGATCGCAGTTGTTTCCTTACCGAACGCCACCACCCCAACCACCGATGTAGCCGCCCGTCAGGAGGAGCCCTACAACAATACGCCGACCATGTGAAAGCACACAGTGAGTGTGCCAAACCGGTAAAGGGCAGGGGTGGACTGGTAGATCCGCTCCAGACACCACAACCGGGAACATTGAGAATGTGCGAGGATCAGGAAAGACTTAACAGAATAATAAATCGCCAACTATTTACCATGGCAGACAGGGGTGGTCCAAGCCTTAAACTTCCTGAGTTTTCAGGAAAGACAGGGGAGAGAGTTGATCAGTATTTCGCAAAAATAGAAAGCATGGCCAAAATTTACGCATGGGATGCACAGAAAACACTCACTATGACTCTACATGGGTTAAAAGACAAAGCTAGGGATTGGGTCAATACTCTGGAAGACGGAAAGAAGGATACCTTGGGACATCTTAAAGATGCCATGGTAGCCATCTTGGGAGATAAGAGACCCTCGTGGCAAAAGTATAAAGATATAGTTAATATGAAGCAAACGAATGATCAGACCATAATAGAGTTTGCGGGGAGTTTAAGACAACAACAATTTTTAGCAGAGGTAGAAGGCAGTGTAATATTAGCGGTATTCATAGACGGTTTGCTGCCGTCGATTGCGAAACAAATCGCAATTATTAATCCCGAAAGCTTTGACGCCGCAGTGCAGGCTGGAGTCCTTAGAGAGAGGCAAGAAGGGGAACAGGTCATTGGCCATGGCTAACACCACCAGAGCTAGCAATGATAGAGCAGAGTCGCTCGATGCGGATGAGCGACTGCTAGTCAGTAAGTTCGACAACTTAATTGCCGCATTGAACGAAACAAGATCGTGGAATGTGAGTGACAATGCTCAACCAAAAAGCAGTAGTCTAAAGAAAGATAACAGGCTAGAGAAAGGTAATGGGGGAAGATATAGTCCGGGAGTGCATAGAAAGGAATGGCAGGCAGGACCTTGGCAGTCTAGTCAGAGTCCTATAAGAGAACAGAATAGGTCTCAGAATCCACCAACAAGAAGCAATACCCCTAGTCCAGAAACGTTAACAAGACCCAGAGTAACCTTCAGAGATGACACTAAGGCACCTAGTTATGAGAGTTATGGAGGACGAAGATTTGCTCAAGAAGGAAATTATTATAACAGGGGATTTGGAGGTAAATACTGTACCATACACGAAATTGCCACACACAACACTGATTCCTGCGGGTGGCTCAGGCTAGGCTGGAGGAAATACGCTGAGCTGCTAGAGCAGCGGTGATATCCAAAGCCAGAGCCCGCGCCGAATACCAGGCAAAGCAGGGAAACTGGGTAGGAGGTCCGCCTCACAAATAGAAGTTGAATTACATCTGGCGGACGGACCGAGAACTGATGAAAATTGTCCTATCCTTCTTGGAGTTGAAGTGGGAACAATTAAAGTTAAAGCGTTGGTAGACACAGGTGCTAGCGATTGTTTTATATCGAAACAGTTTAAGGAACGAGTAGAACCCGCTAGTATACATGACGTGTTCTATGGGACCAATATTGAGGTAACCTTAGCGAATAATTCCACACAACACATTTTAGAAAGAGTCAGGCTTGAAGTTAAGATCGGAGGATCTAGAGTATTTTTTGATTTTCATGTAGTAGATACACTGTGTCACAACATGGTAATAGGTAGGAACTTGCTTATAGCTTTGAAAACTGATGTAACATTACCAGGGCCATCTGTGAAAGTATTTTGTGGAAACCCCATATCAAGCCTTGAAGATTTGGAAATAATGCCTTATCACGAACAGATTATCCCAGTGGAGTGTTGGTACCCAAAACAAGTAGAACGGGGCTATGCTATTTATTGCGAGCTGAGCGTAACTGCACCAGTAGTGGTAGAAGGAGGAGTAAACTTAGAGGGTAGGCAATGGTGGTTGAGAATAATGAACCCTTTGGATAGACCGCTGCGGGTGATGACCGGGGATGTTTTGGCCTTCTGTGAGCAAGGGAGAGTTGCACCAGGCAAAAATGGGCAGGCACGACAATTCCTGAATTACCAACATATGAATCAGAAGGGAATGCCCCATGTCGTAACCAACATGGCTATGAATGTCATGGAGGAGGTCGTTGTGTGCATGGCCAGTGGGAAGGCTCCCTCCGAAAGAAAGGGGAGTATTGACAAAATTGATTCTATAGACCTATCGCGGTCGTGCCTTAATGATGCACAGAAGGCAAAGTATCGAACAATGTTGAGACGAAATAGGAAAACGCTAACATTTGATATTACTGAGTTAGGCCAGTGCGAAGTTGCACCTATGGAAATAAAAGTGGATGAGAAGGCAGGTACTATCGCCTCGAGACTGTACAGATACTCACCACAAAAGATGGACATCATTGATGAGCAAGTAAAACAGCTCATACAACTAGGAGTAATTGAGCCTAGTGAATCGGCGTGGCACAGTCCACTAGCAGTAGTACAGAAGAAAGATGGAAAACCTCGGTTATGTACTGATTTTAGGATGTTAAATATGATTACATTTAAAGACAAATTCCCCATGCCGACTGTGCGCTCACTATTCCTTTATATGGCCTATAAGAAACCAACTATATGGTCTGCTTTAGATCTTCTGAGTGGTTACCATCAGTGTGTAATAGAACCTAACTCCCGAAAATATACCGCCTTCGAGACCCCTATGGGGGTGTATCAGTATAAACGTGTGCCTTTTGGTCTGGTGGGAGCACCGTGGCAATTCACTAAGGTAATGGCCATTGCTCTAAAGGGTTTGGTACCTAGGGTATGTTTGGCATATTTAGATGATGTAATAGTGTACGATTCTACGTTTGAAGAACATCTTTATAGTGTGGAATTGGTACTACAAGCACTGAGACGAGCAGGACTGAAGCTAAAACCCTCTAAGTGCGAATGTTGTAAGTCCGAGATTAACTTTCTCGGACACAAAGTTAACGCGGAAGGTTTGAGAACACAACCACAAATCATCGATAGAGTGAAAGCTTTTAAACGACCCCATAATGTAAAAACCGTGAAATCTTTCCTGGGATTATGTAACTATTATAGAACATTTGTGCCGAAATTTGCCGAAATTAGTGTACCTCTTAATGGGTTGCTTAAGACAGGGGTACCTTTTGAGTGGACAGAAGAGTGTGAAGAAGCTTTTCAGAAACTTTCAGAGAAGTTTAACCACTCCACCACTCTTGATACATCCTGAGATTGGGGGACACTTCTATGTATTGACGTACACGTTGGACTCTGCGTGCAGTGCTGCAATCTGCCACCGGCGGAAGGAGCTGTACCGCCCGATAGCCTTCTGGGGTAGCGCACTGAGAAAGGCTGAGCTGAATTACACAGTCACTGAGAAAGAGGCACTCGCCGTGGTGAAAGCATTAAAGAACTATGAAGATATGTTACAGGGAGCGAAAGTAACAGTGGTAACAGACCACAAACCATTAGTCTCACTATTACCAAATGCTTACAAGGCTCCATCCACCAGATTAAAAGGGTGGGCGCTAGCTATAACAGACTTTGACTTTGAGATAATACATGAACCAGGAGCAACACATTTTCTGCCCGATTACTTATCACGCGTGCAGGACAATGAGGGTAAAAAGCCCATGTCGGAGTTTGAGCCAGAAGTGGGATGTGAACTAACGGCCGTAAACATGATACAGACAGAGATAGAATTTTCGGTGTTGATAGCCAAACAAGCTAAAGATAGAGAATGTAGGGAAATGATTGAATATATCCGTAACGATGTGTTACTGGAATCGACTGAGCGAGCGAGAGCCGTGATAGTGAAAGCCGACACAATGGGTTTGGTCTCGCCAGGCGTGTTGTGTAAGTTCACAGTGCCGAGGTGAAAGGGTAATGTCAAATACATTCAGTTAACACCCAAGAGTAGTAGTACCGAAGGTCCTCATACCTAAGATTTTAAACTTGTTGCATAACGATATTTTAGCGGGGGGACATATTGGTATGCATGCTCTTAATCAGAAGATAACTTCTAAATTTTATTGAATTAATATGTACAAGGATATAGTCGATTATGTTAGAACTTGCGCCGTATGTGCGTTATAGAAGAGAACCCCACACTTTAAAGCACTAGCGAAGTCTTGGGAACGACTGCAGAGAGCCTGGCAATGGGTTCAGTGCAATTTTATAGGTCCACTGACCAAGGCGAAAGATGGGTCAAAGTATATCATGACCTTTATTGATCTGTTGATGGGATGGCCCGAGGCTTTTCCCACGAAAGTATTCTTACATGAGATTGTATGTCATTATGGCTGCATGGAGAGGCTACATTCAGATAGGGGAACAACATTCTTATCAGACCTATTTACTGAAGTGACTACACGAATAGGATGTAAACAGACATTCACCACAGGACGGATGCCCACGGGCAACGCCTGGGTGGAACGCATGCATAAAAGCTTAGAAGATATAATAGCGTGTTATGTGTCGGACAACCATGGCGTCTGGCCTGACCTCCTACCCATCGCGCTGTGGAATCTAAGATCTACTGTGAGTGTGCGCTCTGGCTTTGCGCCGTACTCTCTTTTGTTTGGGATGGATCCTGTTAGTATAGGATTTCCGACTCACAATGAGAGCCCTGCGTCCTTAAACGATAACAAAGCTTTCCTTCATATTAGAGATAATATAGCTTTAATTTGGCATATTGCGGAAGATGTCATTAACGCCTATGAAGAAGATTTACGCAAACGAATAGATAAAAAGGCTAATCCTGTAGTGTTTTATGCTGGGGATTTAGTGTATATGTATAATCCTTTGTGCGTAAGCAATAGAGTATCAAAATTCTCGATAGATATCGGGGCCCTTATAGAATTGAGGAGGTAAAGGCTGACCACGTAGTGAGATTAACATGTTTAGCTACGGGAAAAGAAGTCCCACATATTGGAAATATATTGAAGCTGAAACGCACGCATGTTCCCTGGAACCCTGTACTATCGGAGGCGATAGATGAATATAACGTGCTAAATGGGAGGATTCGCTTCAGCTGGCAGCGAACCTTTGGTCCAAAAAAACTATGAAAATGATGATACACAAAACTACCAATCCTTGACTCTCTCGGAAAGCAGTAAGGAGCCCGGGACGAGTGAGGCCGCTGCCGCTGTCCAGCCGTCGGGAAAAGCCGCCAGGACGGCCTGCCGAGACCCACGGTTGCCTGTAACGCCCGAGGATACGACCGGTGAGCCTAGTAGTGATGTCACTAGTACGACTACCAAACCCCAGAGCTCACCAGGAGTGTCGGGCGGGTCTCCCCATAGGAGGGGACGACCCAGAAAGACCTTGCACAGGATGGGTCCCACACTACCGTGGTGGTGAATGAATGCACTTAACCACCTCAACACGAAAGTACAATCTTCACTACAACTTAAGACGCAGAAAACCAATAAACTACGGAGAAACTGGTAACGAAGAGCAATAATAGGTGGTCAGTGCTAGAGTCCAACGGTCCTGGATCTGCTAGCTCCATAAAACGATGATAAAAAAATGCAAACACTATGATGAATATAGCTTGTGTTCTCCAAAAATGTAAAAAAAAATAATAAAAAAATGTGTAAAGCAAATCGATGAGAATCGTACATAGTTGTGTAAATACCGCAAAAGATGAAAATTGAAGAACTTATAAACAATGACATTATGTGTAAGGTACACAAGGAAAATCCCTATAGCTGGTTGGGCAGAACGAGGGCTATTAAGCTACGGACCCGGCCCGTAAAAGCCATTAAGCTACGGACCCTGTGCGTTAAGCCATTAAGCCACGGGAGTGGTGATGTCATATAGGAAATGTATAGCGACATTCCAGAAGAGGGGAACACACCACAGCGCCCTCGTCATTTCCGTCCGGTGATCTCTCTGAGGAGATCAGTGCGGGAAGATCTTCAGCAGGCCATCCTCCGACATCAGGCTCGGAACAATCCACCTTTCCTGGAGACGGCTCCTTGGCACTGGAGGGAGCGGGATCGGGCTCTGGAGTGGCGGGATGCCAGGAGGAGGACCTTTCTGGCTCAACTGGACCACCAGCCACTGGAGGAGACGCGCCGGTGGACCCGAAGGCTGAAGCATGCGTACCTGAGGGTCGGGGCACCGGTTTGTCTGGAACTTCTCTCGCCAAGGGATATCGATGGACCTTTCCCATTACCCGATCCACAGTCTCCTTAACTGAGCAAGCTGCCCGGGTGAACCCTGGAGGGGTCATCGGCGAAGAATACCCGCTTGAGCCGGGCGAGCGGACCTCTGGACCACACGGTTCAAGAGAACACTCGGGTGTCGTGTGACGGGCCAGCCACAGCAGGTGAAACGTTGGAATGGGAAGGCCGAGACCCGGCGCGGGCTGCGTGGATACCTGTGCCTTGGGAGAACGATCCTCCTCACCCTGAGGGCGCGCTGTCGTGTCAGGATCCTTCGGAGAAGGCACATCATCGGTCTCTTGCGTTGCGGCGACAAACTCTCCCTTGGGAATTACTTCCTGGGTGGGAGGAGTTGTTGCGGGCGACATTCGAGGCCGCGTTACTGCTGGGGCTGTGCCTAACGGAAGCCTGTATGACGTACTACACCAGAGGAGGCATCGCTACATCAGAATCCTATTAAATGAGGGGAAAGACTCTTAGGCAGTGTGAGGACATTAGGCTGATAACATGTTGAGGAAGGAGTCCAAGAAAAGTGAGAAATCAATTGAGAAACCACCAGAAACTGAGGTGCTGGTGGAGAAATCGGTGGGTAAGCCATTAGAGACTAAAACACAGACGGAGGATAAGAAGCCGTCAGTGGTGGCTAAAGAAAAAGGAGTCGAGGTAGTTTTAGAGGAAGTTAGGATACACGTTTCTTTACCAACATTGGAAGTGATAAAACAATTATTAGAGAAGGACGAACTTTTACGATTTCATGTCATCATTGCAATTAAGACGGGAGATGGTACTCCATACAGAATGACGGTGAAAGACTTACCTGGACCGAACCTGTGGGCTAAAGTTCCCGAAGGAGGAGCCCCTGGACTTATCGGTTCGTAGACCATTGACCCCTGTTGAAGTTCCCCGGGGTGAACGTCAAGGGGACGGCTGACGGGAAATTCGGTCCAGATTAGTTTGTATGCTTGAGCTGGGACCTAAAACGGCGGCCCGGCTGGTCACGGAGTGTGTGATAGCTGGGGTACCTTCATTGTCCCATATACAGAGAAAATAGCAACGGCCTAGACGGAAGTCGCTAGACTCTAGGTACAATATCGCGCCATTGTCCAGGTGGACTGAAGTGTACCTCCAACTCATCAGATCTTCCTCACCTGCCATGCTGAAAACCGCGGCAACGGGTACGAAAGGGAAAGTATGTAGGAAACGTGGGGACAATTACCAAACCCAAGATTGAACTAAGCATGGAAGGGATAAAAGCTTAAGTACGGCACGAGGCACATTGTTTAGGGATAGTGAACACCAAAAAAGACTTGCTTTATCAAATAGAATTACAGAAAACAAATGATGGAAGTCTCACTCCAACTTTCCAAACGCTAAAGTGTATAACATAAAACTGTAAGCGGTCGGTAGAAGGAGATAACTCCTAGGAGATAGGAGAGTTGAAACCTGGACACTCACTGAAATAAGCAACGAGGTGCTGGAAGCTCCGTTAACGCTGGTGGAAGACCCACTACCAAGGGAACTTAGAATGCGGCTCAAGAGACAGGCCGAAGGATATACATATCACATCCCGATGACAGACCTATTGGGGCGTATCCGGGATAGGAAGGAAAGACTAAACGAAGTGGGCCATGAGATAGACACTGTAGACAGATAGACACTTACAGCACATGTTACGAATATATTTTGACTAATACCTCATGAGAACATATTGATTTCTTGGTGCTTAATATCTTGGTGCTAGGTGTATGTATTCCAAATGGTTGCATATCCCACAAGACCTAGTCGGTATTACGTCATATTAAGATTTGTGCATGAAGATGCCTTAGGGTATTAATGAGTGCTCGTAGGGAGTAAGTCTTCTTTGTGCAAGACGAACACCTGAGGAAATATCTCATCAGTGTACAGGTGATAATAGGTTGCGATATACTGACCAATGGGTTATGAGACCAATGATATAACTGAGGTGTAAATCTAACCAATATCTGAGTGGTCACGGTTTTAGTTCCGTACATATCTGTGATGTTGAGATATGGTATCCCAATGATCACCTATCATTATGTTACCTTGGTTCGATGCCGTAGGTGGTTTCAAACCATGTAAAAACTTACCAGAATTGACAATTCCCTATCCTTGAATTCTTCTTCCTTGTCCATGTACTTGTGGATGAGATGGACAATTCCTTAAATTCTTCTTCCTTGTCCATGTGCTTGTGAATGAGACACAAGCTAGTGGACAGAACCACCACTTACCAATGTTTAACTAACCAAAATTTGCATCCTTCTGCATGCCTTTGGTATGGCACGGGAATAATTCTTTTCTTGTTTCTGTGTTAAGGAAATCCAAAGAAGATGATCCTTATGGAACATCTGTCATTCATCTATATTCCACACCAAGATAGGTGTAGGAAGAGTAGATACTCATCATTTCATACACACATCCATAACTTACCGAATGCAACTCGGGCTTCCACCGAGTTGTAAAAACGGTGTTGCAGAGCGCAATACATTCCTATGCTCAAAAGAGCTAGCTTTAATCCTATAGTCCAACACACTCAACCTCGTACAGTAAAGTGAGAATGTCAATCCTCTCTGGAAATCATCCTCCATCAGGTACACCCGATATTTGAGAAAGCCGGGTGGGTCTTGCCCGATACCCATTTGTTCATTTAGAACATTTAGTTTGTGTGGGAAAGGAAACTTACCGGCTAGTAACCGAAGTGTATCAGCGGTTGAAAAGTTACGCCATAAAAGCGCGTAGAACCCTTCTGTCAATATAGTAGTAAGAAACGATAGAAAGCTTATGGAAAGGAAGATATAACAAGAAGTTAGCCATATAAACTATGACACCGCTAGTTGTTAAGTATTAGGTAGTTAGTAAAATCACAGAAAAGGTTAACTCAGGGAGTGAGTAAATATGAAAGAGCTTTATTTATTTATTGATCCTCCATTTTCTCTCATAATGAGAGGATCATGCTTGAATCGTCCCATACTGGGATATCCTGCAGACTTTTCTTTTTTTGGATGCCAGAACTGTCTCGGGGCATCTGGGAGATATATCTCACTTGAGGAACACTCCGGTTGTTTTGGGGGTGTGGGTGCATCCATGCACTTTGGTCATGGGTGGACGGACATACCTAAACAAAATACTAGTTTGCGCTATTTATTTGATTTGATTTGTTTTATGGACAGGGATATCTTTACTAAGAATCCCTTGGTTGGAATAAAGGAGAAAGGGCCATTTAATTGTAAGGAAACTGGTTTCATCTCTTATGGACCCGGTCTCCTATTTAAGCGCCATCGACTGCACAAAAGTCATTGTGCATATAAAATATAAGTGAAAGTTCTTTTGTGTGAGATATATTTTGTTTCATGAATGAGAATTTAGATGGAAGATAAAAGTCACCAGATGAGAAAGAAAATTTTAAAAGGAATTATAAAGAATATTCAAAATTATATGAACATGAAAATGGCAGATGCTGCTGGTAGGTGATATACCCATACAACCATTGCAGACGGGAGGCCTCTCCCAGTAAGCAGTGCTGCCTGGGTAAAAATCAATAATCAGGATAGTATATATTGGGATGAGCCGGCAGGCGAAGCGAGAGAACACTACCTGTTTGGATCGATATGAATCTATAGGATTCAGGTTTTGGTTTTAGCCATGTACACAGACATCGGGTGACTTGGATAAGAGTTTACCATTGTACTGCTGTGCTAAGACAAGCGGACTCTAAGGATGAAGCTAGCCTTGGGCAGTATTGAACGAGGGCCAGATACTTGGGCCATAACGCAGCAGGCACTGTATGCCTTTGGAATAAACACCAATAAACTTCCTCTCAGCCAAGCGGGATTCATGTTGTGGATATGAAAGCCCATTTCACGGATGTAGTCTATCACTTGACTAGCGACACTAACAGAGACTACACTAAACAGTCTGAGTAACGATTAACTGTAGCTTCCCCATATCAAGAAGTAACACCCATAATAAACCACTAGCGTTCAGTATGTTTCCTCAATCTGCCCCATCAACAAACTAATGCATGCGCAGGTGCTATCATTCAGAGGAGGAGTCCATATGCCATTGTTTTCATTTTTCTTAAAATAAAATTGGAAATTTATGACAACACATTTTCAGTTATTAACTTTTCCAGCTAAAATGAAATTGAATTACTACTTATGTGCAAACGTAAAATTCCTCAATCGTCATTTATGTGAAGAATTTAGGTTCAGTCAGAAAAAGGGAAAAAAATTGTCAATTGAAAACTCTAAGGACTATTGCTAATCCAAGATATCTAATCTTAAACAGAAAATAATTCCAAACAACAACATTAATTATTTTTCAATGTCATATAGACTCTGAGGAAAATTGAGATATAACCTATATCACCTTGACCACCACCCCTCCACCTACCACCTTTGTTAGGGTGGGAGCAAGGTTATATCACAAGATATATTGCATGCATAGCTCTAGAACCTGCAATGCATCATGTCAAAATATATTTACCCCTTACCTTATCTTACATCACAACTTAGGCCCTGTATATCGATATCAAATATTGTAAATCATAATTATCTAAGTTAATTGTATCCAAGATAAAGTATTAATATACAGATTTGATGTGTGTGAGTGCATCAAGATGCATTGTTTTTCTGACACCCTGCACACAGAATATGCCTGTAAGGAGCATGCCTCTGGCCTGGCCCTCAGGAGAGGGAGGACACTCTCTATTAAGTACTTACGCACATCATGTTCAGGATTTTCAGAACCCCAACCCCATTAAACTCATTGGATATTAACAAGGACTTATATCCTTTAAGACTAAAAATGGCACTTCAATGCAGGCATAATACACATTAAAGGGTATCTTGAAAATGATGTGACACATATTTTCACAATTTTTGTTTCACCTGCTATTGCCCTAAGTTTAGTAACTACTGATACACTTTGAAGACTAGGCTAAAAATAATTACCCAAAAATATTATGATCTAAACACTAGTGTATAATGGTATAAAAACCCACATTTTACACCTGTAATTTGAAATATAGTCAGGGGAATACTCACATTGCTGTATGTACCTGTCCTGTTACTGCCTGACCTGCCAGACCCTCTGGCTTCCAACCAGGGATTGGCGCCCCTGCCGGCCCCCTTTCCCTTTGGTTAGCTCATTAAGATTTACCAAGAATGATAATGATTCTAAGATAACTGTGGTTGAAGGGGGCAGCCAACTAAACAAAGTCATACAATGTAAATAGATTAAATTACATACACATAAAGCCATACACATATACACATGCAGACTAGTACACACACAAATGCACACAGACACATGGTCACACTCACATACAAATAAAATATTTGGAAATTCTTCAATTTGAACATTCTTTGAAATGTTATCATAAAAAGATTTCATAAATAAGTAAGCAAATGAATCTGTACTGGCTCATTTTTTATTAATTAACTACAGGTAATGTCTTATTAGAACATATATGAATATATATTTTTTGACACAATATAAATATTTAATTCATCTATATTTTACATAATCATTTGAAGTGCCATAATATGACAGAACATGTAGTACACTTGGCAGTTTTGATGAAGGGATTTCCATGAAGGACCTAGTTATGGTATATTTACTTTTACTTCCTCCCTCACCCCCTCCTTCAGTCATGGTTGGGTGGTCTGGTCCACAGACCCTATTATAAGATCACAGATAAAACCTCTCAGGGCATAAAGTCCCCATACATAAAATTAACACACTTTTTACCAATTATATTAAGTTTATCAATATCAAGATAAAGAATTACTAGATACAAGCTTTGGCTATTGAACATCTGATTTTGGTGTTCAGCCACCATAAGGCACCTACACTGTAAAAAATACCCATAAATTTTACGGTTAACTACTGGTAACAATGCTGCCAGACTTAGGGGGAGTTTCACATTGGTCGTAACTTTACGATCATATGTTTAGTTAAGATATTTAGATTTTTTCATGGTTGAGTTTCAGACTTTTTGATCTTATGTTCATATTGTTATCTATATATTTTTAGAGTTAAGATTATTGAGAATTAAAAACATCCCATCTTTAATTTTGTGAGATGTGAGAAACGCATTTAAGATACACCCAGTCTGAAACACGCCCTTAAACTGTAAATCTAACGGGTGACCGTATTACTGTGTGACCATAGTTTTTACAGGTGAACACCATTTAAGTTAAACAATAAATGCTGTTATCTACTATTAATTGCAATAATATTACTGTAGATATCTGTAAAATGAAATACAGTATTAAAGTGTAGAGGTTTACAGTATATAAACGTCGAAGTTATGGTTATTTTTTACAGTGATATATCTGTCAACTATTCCATTCTAAGATCATAAAGAATATTGAAATAATCCCATTGCGATGTAATATCATGAAATTAATAGCAGTAAACTGCAATAACCTATACAACGGTATTTACACTCTTGAAGTTCAAAAAGCTTCATGATCTACATTGGAGTCTATTATCTATTTTTCTGTGTGTTAACTTTAAACTGTATGCATATTAGTTCTCCAATGGACTCGATAAGAATAACTTTTTAGATGTTGTGTGACAGCATTATTTTCACGAGATTGATTATAATATATATGTTGTAGACATTTTGAAGTTTGATGTTTATCACTACTTTAAACCCCCCAGCTGATTTAGATGTATTACCAGAGTCCATAGACACAGAATACTGGTGTGTGCTAATGTTTGTCCAGGAGTGATTGACATGATTATGACTGGGAAATAGACAATGACCTCCCATTAAGCTTACAAGTGGGGGTAAAGGCAAAGACAAGTGAGATCAACGAGAGGGTAACGAGGCGAGACGGGGCGACCTAGATACAGAGGAAGGAAACAACAAAGTGCAACTTGGTGGTGATCCAATCTTGGAGCAACCAACTGCCCTGGTGTCAGCTTGGGGGGTTACAAAGTAAATGATTTCAGGGGTATTTACACCTGGTTTCCACGACAAAGTGCAGGAAATCAGTGTAATCGGCTGACCAAATGTGTTAACTCTTTCAAAACTCAGTGACCAATACTCTCTGATCAGCTTTGGTCGTCAAGTATACGAGTATAGACAGGGTTAACACTAGACAGCTGCCGATGGAGCTACTTCATTATCAACAATAATCTCCACTTTATCGTTCATATTTTATTGTTGACTTTTCCCCACGTGGGGACGGGCTTTTAGTTGGCCTGGACGATTAACTTTGGTCGTTGGCACCGACGTTTTACCTTTGGCGGCCTACCAAGTCATTTTCGAAGCTCGGTGGGGACCGGCTCCTAAATTAGGAAGAGAACTACTTTTCTGGGCTGCTAGGTAACAGCAGTAGGTTATCAGTGTAGCACGCTGGGAACTTCCTTAGCCACTGGTGCCTGGTGTGTACACTAATATCCTATGGCTGGAACCCAG
This sequence comes from Lepidonotus clava, assembly GCA_936440205.1. Classification (NCBI taxonomy): domain Eukaryota; kingdom Metazoa; phylum Annelida; class Polychaeta; order Phyllodocida; family Polynoidae; genus Lepidonotus; species Lepidonotus clava. The sequence continues at coordinate 721,491 of OW387136.1, read as the reverse complement.
TGGCCCAGAAAAGTTGTGATCGAACAAGGGGTCAAGAACAAGGACCATTACCAGCTGACAGAGCAGTCATAGGAAAAGGACAATATCAAGATCAAGAAAGGTGATGAAATGGATAGACTACAGACAATGCTGGATAACAGTCAAAGCTCGAGACTGGAGGTTGAAAATAGGGATCCTAAGGAAGTGGCATAAAGGTAATGGGAATACCCTATGGTATTGATGTAGTAAAATATCATTTCATTATTAACATATAACTAATGAAAAGTTGGTTGATAAAGTAATGGAATCTGCATTAAAATATGAGGAAAGGTTTTAAGTTCATACATCAATATATACAAAGTATTTTCAAAAATGAAGAGTCATTTGCAAATGTTTATGGGTATGAGTGATCATATGTCGATTCATGTCATAAAGAAAAAAAAAGTTGAATAAGTGAGATCATTTGTCATATGGTGCCAAAACCATTAGCACTGTAGACCATCTGTTTGACGATCTAATAACCATCAGAAAACAGTTTACTGTCAAAAGTACTAATTCACTGTCGTAAGTCTGACCCGGGGTTAGGAACTCCATGTCCCTACTTGGCATTTCACTTTTCATGGATGTTTGGGGTATGCCTGGATGAAAGAACCGATCACATAAAAACCTCAAAAGTCGATGCACATTCTGTGTTATCAGAGTCATGTACTCTTTCCTGTGGTACTAGTCCTACATATACCCTATATATTTGTGTCCACCTTTATTCCATTAAGTACGTACAAAAATCTTCAAAAGTCTCAGACCCCCAGCCCCCCCGGGGCAAAAATATGCACTAGATTTGTACAAGAACGAATGCAAATTTTCAAAAATGTAATGATTCATACATAAGTGAAACGAATGCAGAGTGTTGATGAACATCCAACTTGACGACAGTATAAATTGAAAAGTTGACTTTTATTTAATGGTAGATAGGCTGAATCGACATGATTCAACAGGTTAGTGTCTTCATCAGGATTGAATTGGAAAGCGTTCGTTCGGCTTTTATATGTAACGATCAAAAGTGTTGATTTCTAAAGTGCGAAAATTTCAAACGGTGGATTTCAAACTACAGTGTTAAATTCTACAGTTGAAAGAGGTGAAAAGTTGAAAAAGTTTTACAAGTGGAAAAAGTTACTGGATCAATAAAAATAGTTCTACATATGATATTTGTCAATGATTTGAAGGTATTATTTATAATTATTTATGAATTATATAGTCAACACATCTCCAACAACTAATAGAGGCTGAACTTGCCCCAAGAAAGTCTGAATTCTGAAAAAAAAAAAAAAGTGAAAAGAGAAAGATCTGTACTATGCACCCATTGTTAAAGCATTATCTAACCTTGTATTTATGCAAAAGTTACAGGTGTTAAAAGTAATCAATTTACATAAGCTCCAAGAAGAGACCCCTGACTTGTCTGACAAACACCTCTTGAGCTGAGTTACACACCAGATGGCATGGTCTGGCAACACATGTTTTCACCATTCTCAATTTTTGAAAGTTTGTGAGGTGCCGAAAAGTATAAATTTTCTTCCAATGATTATTTGAAATTGCTCATACTAATTATTGGTCATAATATTAATTTGAGATCCCTAACAACCTACTGTGGTTAAACAGGGGGGCATTCTTTAAAAATTTACAATAATCCTGTTTAGGATACAATACAATACCAAAGAAAGTTATCGCCATATGAAATTTTTGTTTTTTAATTTTGTATTCAATCAAACTTAAACTATATCGCATTATTCCTTAGCCACATACATATATTTTGATATATTAATCTTTGTGAAATTATATATTTTCAAAGCTGCAATATTTTGAAATTATCGTCATGACACTGCCTTGAGGCCTTGGCGATATTTTTTTGAGTATTGTGATCTTTTATGGACGTGCTTTGACTTGCGATAATTATCGTGAATTTTTTATGGAATGCTATCCTGATCTCACAATTTCCCACTCCTCCCCACAACAAACCCCAATCTGGATTTAGAGGCGGATGAACACCCTGAGAGCTGGTAAAATAGGGTAAAACCGGGTTAAACAGGGGCAGACGGGCGTAATCCATTAACAACGCCCTGTTTTAATGCGTCATCCAATCCGCTCTGCTCAAAACAGGAAAAACCACCCCAATTAGTGGGATTTAACCCCCTTTTCTATTACCAGCACACCAACGGCCTCGGCTCTGGCTTGCAGGTGTGGGTTGGTTTGTTGATGATAACTTTGAAAATAATGTTTCATCAAACAGTATTTAATGTTGGTTCTGGTGAATGTATTGGCTGTCACTGTCCACGTAGTATCTTCTCTCGAGTAAGGGTTGACGTCAAAATTCAGGGGCTGTGAACTAGAGATGCTGCAGCAGGCTGTGGCAGATTGTAAGTTATAAACCCTATGTGCCATGACTGGCTGCAACATTCTAAAACCCATTGCATTGTCATTAGGGGTGCCAGACATGGAATTTTATCAGTATTTTATTTAGGAAAAAGATAGAATGGTGCTTTTATTGTATGTTTGTATATACTACATACCTAAATCACCCTATTAGGCTAATTAATTAATTAGTAAATGAGGTCATTTAGGGTCATTAAGATAGTATCCCCACCCCTTTCCAACCAGGCTGCGGCAGGCTGCAACCATCATTAGCCCTGAGTGGAGGCATGTTGGTGTAATGTCACTGACCAGTGGCTGCAACAGGCTGTGGGGAATTTTGACGTCTCCCAATATGTTGCCATTTTTTAAGAGAAAAAACATATGGTTGTTCTTAATGTGTTTAAATTGGTATGAATTCAGTCAGCTTTTGAAGTAATATTTCTCCACAGGTAAAGGTTGTACACCCTGTATAGTTTAACACGTAATTATAAACTACCTGATACAGTCAGCCACACATTGAATGTGTGATTTCGGATCATTGCAAAACTTATTCAAAGTCCAGAAAATCTAAGGGGAGATTAAGTTAAGTTTGCACTTGGCAATACATTTCAGGGGTGGACGAAGCGGGGGTGGGGGGTGGGGGGGGCTCCTGAACCCCCCTTTTGGTGGACCTCTAAACTACAAAAGAGGGGAAAGTGATGTGTGTGTGCACACATGCACTTTCAGTACTTAGCCTTTATGCTGACTACCCCATTTCAGAATAAGATAATTAGAATGTTAGGGACCAGAAAGGAGCCCAAGCAATTTCAAATCAATATCATCACAATTTTAAGTGTCGAACATCTTTTTTCGAAAGCACTAAAATAAGGCATAATTTTAGGTTGCGAATCAGTAATTGTATGACACTTTGCACATCATTGTACAACGTTTTTGAGCGTATACTTTTTGTTTTGGCTGCCTAATTTTTCAAGGTTGTTGCAACAAAGACATATTAATTAATTATAATCATTCATGACTGGTGCTCTAAGTAGCAATGTTGTCACAATGTAACATTGTTTGATGAGTTGCAAGGTGTAAACTGAAAGACTTTGTTTATTGTCTGCCTTTCTTCTTGACAGTGTTGCGATGTCATTACATCTGGGTAACACAAGCATCTTAATGCATGTATTTTCTCTAAGGGGTGTGCCTTTGTTTCAGCATAGGAGATTCTATGTTCTTAAATGAAAGGAAAACAGTATATGAACAAAGAATAACAGAATGTAAAACAAGTCCTTAATCACTCAGTTCAATATTGTTAGTACAAACCTTTTTCCTGAGTTAACAAAGTTTTCAAATGTGTTCACCTCTATAAAAAATAATGCAGGAGAAAAAGCGGTTAATCTAAATCATATTGTTACTGACCATCATTCAGTGGCCGAACGCAAACAATTTATGGTAATTATCCCCACAGCCTTTTTGAATGAAGTTGCAAGAACACTTTTTTATGATCCAAATTCAGTTTTGGTGTTATCATTTAAATTAATGGATTATTAGTGCAGGTTGGCAAACAATGGTCACGTTTGGTGGAGCGGCCCGATTATCCCATTTCCAGAACAAATCATCCCATTGCCTAATCAGTCTGATATTTGGGGGTGTGGGGCTGGGGTAAAACCTGGAGGGGGGTGTGGGGCTGGGGTAAAACCTGGAGGTGGGTGTGGGGCTGGGGTATAACCTGGAGGGGGGCGTGGGGCTGGGGTAAAACCTGGAGGGGGGCGTGGGGCTGGGGTAAAACCTGGAGGGGGGCGTGGGGCTGGGGTAAAACCTGGAGGGGGGTGTGGGGCTGGGGTAAAACCTGGAGGGGGGCGTGGGGCTGGGGTAAAACCTGGAGGGGGGTGTGGGGCTGGGGTAAAACCTGGAGGGGGGCGTGGGGCTGGGGTAAAACCTGGAGGGGGGTGTGGGGCTGGAGAATAGGGCTCCCAGCTGTTTGACCCAGTCATGTTCTATGTTTGATACATGAAAGGATACGTACACATGATAAGGGGAGACGTCAAAATTCACCGCAGCCAACCGCAGCCAGTGGTCAGTGACTTTACAACATGTAGCCACCACTCTGGGATACATAGGTCGCGACCTGCTGCCACAGGCTGCAGCCTGATAGGAAGTGGGTAGGGACACTATCTTAATGACCCTTAATGACCTCATTAAGTAATTAGATAATTGATTAATTAGCCCTAATGAGGTGATAAGGGTATGTAATGTATACAAACATCAAAGAAAAGTTCCAACCTATCTCATTCCTAAATAATAAACTGACAAAAGGCTATGTCTGGCACCCTTAATGGTGAGGTAATGGGGTTTTGGAGTGCTGCAGCCACTCAGTGGGGTAGAGACACCTCACTTACATTCTGCCACAGCCTGCCACAGCATCTCAGGGTCGCAGCCTGTGAATTTTGACGTCACCCCTAAGTGTAAAGCCTTTACACAGTCTTCCAGCTTTCTGCATATTGAGTCTTCTTGCATAGTATTGGCCATGGAGAATTTAATGTAAAGGGGTGCATCTGGTTAGAATTTCAAATTAATGTGGCAAAAGTGTTTGAAGCAGGATAATGAATAGATACATTCTTTCAAATCTGAGAGCTTGACCCACGCTGCTTTTCATCTGGTGTGCATAACTCAAACAAAGGGAAACTTTCTTTTGATGACTCCAAATTACGTCGTTGTGACCTGCTGCTGTGATGTTGCACTGCGACATTATCATAACGTTCTGGTTATGTCCCTCAACCTAAACAGAATTTTCTTATCATGTTGTGTTTTGGTTTTGTCCTAACCTCACCAAAAAAATAATGTTATAATAACGTTCTAATTTGGTGAGATTTCAACCTTGCCGTATCGTAATTGTTACATGCCATCTTAGTAAGTAACAAACTGACTTAAAATGTATGGTTGCAGAACATTTCTGTTACGTCACAAGCTGGCTGGGCTGTGACCCTGACTTTGACGGAAAGGGCACAGAATGAGCAGCTTAGGGCAATAAGTGTCAAGTTCTGCCATTAAGACGTTGCTGGGGAACATTTTTGTGATTAACTTACTAAACAAGAGGTACATCATTGGCCAGCAGCTTTTCCATGTTTATCGTTCCAAATGAATTACATTTAGACATACATGTAGACTGGACAGGAAGGCAATAACCCGTTATTCACTGCAGGGTGCCACCTGACCAGTGGTTGGAGACATGACGACAATGCCTTGTATAGTTCCACTAGTTATTCCAGAAATTTGTAATAACCCGACCATGGTCTTGGGTGGTCATGACAGGCCTGGTTCCAACATGGCTACGTGCTCACATGGAGCCACACAGAGCCATTGAAAGCTTCAAAAAATCATACACCATGTCTGAGGGCCGAGGGCTGATATCAGGGATATCAGGGTGATAACTGCCCGAATACTCCCTTCAAGGAGAGCTTGACCACTTGGCACCCCATACACTCACCCCCCAATACCCAGAACATGTATATGCAATAGGGCCTGACCACTTGGCGCCCCATAAACTCACCCCCCAAAACCTGGAAAATGTATATGCAATAGAGTCTGACCACTTGGCACCCCATAAACTCACCCCCACTACACAGAACATGTATATGCAATAGCGCCTGACCACTTGGCACCCGATAAACTCACCCCCAAAACCTGGAAGATGAATATGAAATAGAGTCTGACCACTTGGCACCCCATACACTCCCCCCCGCTACCCATAACAGCTCGTATTGATTCTGTATTTTTCACTGTATCTTTCTTAACTTTAGGAATCTACTGATAATCATAGCCAGTCCTTTTGTTCCCCTATGGTTTATATGTTCTCTAGGATCAGGAGAGTTGCGTGTGGATAATGGACAAATAAAAATGTTGAGGAAAGTAATGACTACAAACATCATCATGGTAATGATTGCTGTGTCATTGTTATACTGTTATGTTGTATTACTGAGTAAATTTCATTTTGCTATCAAAAGTAGAAGTAGATTATCTATAGTAAAACAACAAATTTGAAATTCAGATTCAGGAGGGTGAAAGACATAACTACTTTACTAGATAAGGTTGAAAACTTAGCAGCGCATGGAGCTAATCTCTTTTCTTGTTGTTTTGTACATGGAGGGTAATGAGCAAAATTACAGGCCAAAATACCCAGGTGTCAGTGAAAACATCTTAACCAACTGCAGTTGCAAAAGAAAGTGAATATACGACTATTCAAATGTACAAAATAGGATTACAAAAAAGTAAACAGGTAACCCAGTTAAGCATAATCAAACAAGTTTGAACATAGACAAATGAGACCAATGAAAATGGATTTATAACATTCTGATTTTATTTTTGGCTGAAACGGGGCCCTATCTTGCAATCAAGGCTGAACAGCCAATCATTGAGGCTTCCATTAGAAGTGCCTTGATGTTTCATAGTTTCAAGCTCATAGTACCTGCCTTCATAACAGTTATTGTCACCCACTATGACATATAACAAGTAAATTATATCTTCAGCCATTTTCAGAAAACCAACAAAGTATTTTTGTACATGCACAACAATGCCAGTAGAAGAAAATAACTTCAACTAATCAAATTTTGCAGTCTTAAAGACCCTACTTTTGTAGAGTTTTCATGACCTCAAGAATGTCATATATTCTTTTCATACTTTCTAGTCATTTTAGGGTCATTCTAGTATCTCTATGTAAAGTACGTTGGTTAAAATAGTTTTATCACATTTTTGCTAACCTTTTGACTATAGTTTGATTTTATAAAACCTATGCGCATGGCAGCATTAAACTCTTCATCTATGAACTCTCTCTCAGATATTGGATATGCTGTATACAAAGAATGAAAAGAAAGAATCTTAAATGATGATAACGGTTTAAACCATTTGATTATTTCAGCTGCTGATGGCCCACTTGAACTGTTTTGAGGTGTAAACTGATACCATGATGGTTTATAGTCCCGGCTTTTAAGTTTTGACTTGACTAAATCAGTTTTCATGATAATCATAGGGGACTTTGAGAAATGCCTTATTGGTACATATGGATGTTGTAGAAAAACATGTTCCCTAAATAGCTTTTTAAAAGCTGCTCTGAATGTTGACAGTTTAATGTGCATTTGTAAACTACACTTTTCTGGTTTATTATGATGATGGGCTTTACAATGAAAGCCAGAACAATGAAAGGAAGGTAAGATTACAATCCTGTTTAACAGATATCCAATAGTTAAAGCTTCCTTTAGTGCTGCCATCTCATGTTGTATATTGTCAGAACCAAAGTCAAAAATATTTTCATAAGTCAGGTAGTTTGCATTTTTGTCAGAATAATACTCATGAGAGTCAACATACCACATGAGATCTTCCTTAAGTCTGTATTCTTTTGCAAAACTAGTTCTCACATAATTATTGTGAATTATTATGCAATTGTGACATGGATTCTTATTTGCAAATATTCTACAACCATTTTCATAATACTGATTCCCATTAGGAAATCCATCTAATCCCAGGACTTTGTACTTAAGAGTACACTGCTTCCGCATTTTCTTCATAATGTCATTATAAATACGTTGCACCTGCCTGTAGGGGTGTTTCATCATTTCTTGAAGTGCATCCTCAAATAATGTAATGACAGCTTGAGTTGGTCTTGCAAGATAAAATCCAATGTTGACAGTTCCGATATCATTTTGTATAACCATGTCACAGGAGGGGCACCTTAAGGAGTGTAGGGGGTTTCTGAGAAGAAGAACATCAGCATCTAGTGCAATAACTGTAAAATTCCACTTCAGAGCCTGGAGAACAATCCTGGTTTTAAGTTTAATCTTTTGCTTAAAAATTGCAGTTCCAAAATCACTTGTATACATTCCATTGTCATCTTCACAAAACATGAAATTGTCCACACCATAACTATTTAATATCTCAGTTGACTCGTTATTTGTTGTGACAAACAAATAGTTTTCGATACCTAACTTTTGGAATGAAACAAAGTAAAGATTAACTGAATGATATATATAGCCAATATCAGTATAGATCAAAAAGACTACCCCTAATTCATCTGCTTTTTCTTTCAATGCCTTATGATAAGAGAAAGTTAAAGCAGAAGTCCTGTTATTGCATGCTTTTATATTATTTTTTGGCACATTGCTAACAAACATTGGGTGAGTTGTGAATGAGTGGTTGCTTGCTAAGAAAAGAACAGAAAGCATGCTAAAGAAGATTGCCCATTGTATTTTGACTTTCATATTGAAAAATATTTGTAACATCCTCTGCGAAAAGCAGTCTTATGTCCAGGTATATTAAACGTGGAGGATGTCCTGGGGAATCCTGAAAGAAATATGTCAATATTTTAATAAGAACAAATGTTTTATTTGATGATGTGAAGGTCAAGGCTAGATATGGTAAAATGGGCCAACCTTTGATAATTCTTGATATGTAACCCAAGAGAAAATGAGACAACAATTGAAATCCCAATATAATTTCAGGATATATACTGCCATTTCTTTTCTATTTGAGATATTTATAATCTGTTTTTTAATAACATAGCCAAGGTATCCTTGAATTGAAAATTCCTATTTTCTGAATTTTACTTTTATTCCATGGTAACCAAAAAAACCATAGAAATTGTTAAGGTTATTGCTACTTATCTCATGTGGAATCACAGTGGTATAGCTGAACTACACGCAACCCTTCCAGAACTTGAAGAGAACATTCAAGGACATTATGGCACATTACAGAGGGGACATGATGAGGTATTTACCAAAACCATTGTAAAATAATGACTTTTTTGGCCACCCCAGCAGGTCAAGAAATAGGATAGCTAAGGAGGTAACTAATTAATAGAAATGACACTATATTTTAGCATACATATTTTAATATTTACTCTTACCTTGCTCGGGACTTCTATATCTATGTGCATTACCCGAAAAACTGGTTGTTATTTTGACACTATGCAGATGACCATATGAGCTGACACATGCTTATCTATTGTAGAGATTTCATTCATCCGGTCTGGCCCTGAACCCTTATCAATATAAGTCAAATGTTCACCTGATCTGGGTTCAAGGTTGACATGTCAGGTGACTGAGAGTGAGTTAACACTACAGGATTTAGTAAAATTAAATGCAAAATATATTGAGTGGGATGTATGAATATAATTGGGAAGTAACATCATGAATGGTTATTGAGGGTATATTTGTGTAAGTCTTGCCAGTACTAAGGCTACTGTGATAGTAAGTCGGTAGGCTCACAGTGACATGGGACGTCACTGCTGACCTCTCATTTACATATGTTGACCTCCATAGGTGGCTAGTTGGTATGGTATGTTGGAGTGGTCTATTGGTCCAGGATGCACAGGCAGTGAATATGGCATTTTCATGCCTGAACCACAGTAAACCGACCAAGTTATTGGCTGGTAGCACAAGGGGACTGTAACATGGTTTCCGTGCAATTCCTCGTAAGGCCTTATAATGTACTCACAGTGTCTGCTTGTAAAAGGGAACTTGACGATGACTACCTGAGCAGGGGCAAGGTGTGTTGCTCATGGAGGGATCGGTCGTCAGTTCTCCAGCGTACTTGGTGTGTAAGGTGGTGCTTGTTGCTTAGGCAGAAATAGGTCGGTTCCATCCCAAGAAAAAGATAGTTTAATCATTGCACTATTTAGTGCATCTGGGAGATGAGAGTTCATATCATACAATATATGCATTTGTAATGTGTATGGCCTTGTATGGACTAGCGATTAGATTGATGGCCTGTGTCGATGGAATTAAGGCCCCTTGGTATTTGCGGGATCAGATCAATCAAATTCAAGTTGTAGCCTTTTCTCAATGTTTTTTTCACAACTCGAGGATGGGTTCTTACTTATCTAGTAGAAGTGGCTTTTGAAATGCTCTTTTAGAGCATTTTTAATTTGGCCCCATACCACTAGGCAATTTTGAACAGAGTCGGCCGATTCAGTAGTGCTAAAATCAAACATATACATTTCAATATTACATACTGACTTGTAATCTGAATCGTTGACGATGTTATCAACGATTCTGCCAGTTGCCCATAACCCATCGTTGGTAAAATCGGCTAGTGGGTATGGGGCTTGAGGTTATCATAATGTAAGTTGGTTGAAATGATAATTAGAAACTACAAAATATATAACCCACAAATTAACCCTAAGGACATGAACCCATGAGAACATGTGCAGAGGACGATGACAAGTTATGAAACATTCAGAACAATGGGTGGTACGATGAAGAAACTGATAACCGAGTTGATTGTCTGATTGTCGAAATTGAAATGTAAGGTGAGCTCTCAGAGATGGGAGCAAGCACTTGGTTTTAAGCTTCAAACTGACTGGTCTTCATGTTGTCATTGACCACCCAGAAGGAAGAGTGTCACACCCCTGTGACTGGCGACCACACCCACCATAGGTGGCAGACCCCTGCACACAATTACCCACACTGACTCCACTGACTGCTTTTTTAAAATCCCAGTCATGATAGCATACATCCACCATCATCCTCTACATATCAACATTCATTTACATAATCACAGTAAAACATACATATTATACCGTGATTATCATTCATAGTAGGGAGGTTAAGCAACCTAAACACATGACAGAACGTAATTGTAATCTGTCTGTTAACCTATTGAAATGATGTATTGGTTCAAATTCTAGAATTTGTATAGATCTGGTCCTATGTAAAACCTGCTAGATTACAGTGTTTTATCGTATCAGGATGTGTTGGAATTATTGCCCTAGTATTTTTGATAAAGAAACACTGCACACAATACCGTTTACAAACAGGTCAAGGTATCTCTTCTCTGCCCCATCAAAAAACGAATATGCATGCTGTACCATTGGGGAACATTTTCTATAATTGTTTTGATCTAATGGTATGATGTTTGGCTTTTGTGTAACAGAACACACAGTAATCATAAAGCTGACAAAATCGGCTCCAATTCAAAACCCTGGGGTTGGGCATATCCAATTTCAACAATATTTAGTTAGAGCCCTATTTTCTCATGGAGTTTAGGAGTTCATGTAAAAATATGGAACTATCTAACCTATTTTAGTTTTTGTTTGACAGGCCTTCAAACATCGGTGGCTAAAGTCACAGAATGCCCTGGTTTTTACATCAAATTGAACTTGCAGTGTTTCTTTATCAAAAATACTAGGGCAAAGTTTTCAGTTCCAGGAAATGTCCAAATAAGCAGTTTAAAGTCTACTTTTAAGGTTAATGTGAAATAAAGAGCAGTGTGGCTGATGGAAAAATGTGACATACAATTCCTAGTTGGTGTTTTATGAGACATGGTGTGGAACTGAAATTTGGTCACATTTTGTGCACACTCCAAAATGGCATATTCTCTAAAATGTCCCCTATGTCCTTCCTTGTATAAACAATACATAGAGGTTTAAGCCATAATTATCTATTTGTCATTAATTACATACATGTCCTCTATGTTGACACTCAATAGCAGGCTCCTATTCCATGTCTCAGTGGTGTTATGATCCCCCAAACATATGCTCATCTCGCAAAAAAACCTGGAAATTCACCTTGACACGACTGTCACTCACAAGGTCTCAAACTTACTTTAAATATGTATGAAACTCTTCCATTTCAACTCCTATGTGTTCTTGAATGATATGCAGTGAATACACTAGGACACCCACGCAGAAAGTTTTGTACATTTGCATTAGGGTCATGTAATGATGTAAGCTGTATGAAAGCATGACAATGTACTGTTTTCTTAAATATTGTTAGAGTTGTAGGCAAAAGTATTCCAACAAAAATAGACTCAATTACATTCTAAGTAAAAGGCAAGAACAGTAATTTATCATAAGCAGAAGAGGCTGCAGCAGGGGCTGCTGGCATCTTGGCTGCATCGTCAGCTGGGTCGGAATGTCTGCTTTCACAATCCGCCCTCTGATATAGACACGCTCGCATTTGTAGTGGCTATCTGCCACTCCCTGTAGTTGTGTAAATTCTCTGCACCGGTAAGCCTACGTTGGGCAGCCATCTGAAATAAAAATTGATAAATATAACTACACAGAAACTAACTATGAAATTGGTTCTTTTATATGCTAAGATTCACCTAAAATTACCCCAACACAAAGCTCTATTTAATTCAGTAACAGGCTGAAGCATTCATATTGAAATAAACCTTTGATCTAACAAAATGATGAAAAACGATTTTACATCAGTATCAATTATAACTAGTATTGGATATCAAATGGACTGAAAATTGTGGAAAGGCCCCAATGGATTCTTTCAATTTTATCTCACAACACATATCTATTCCAACACCAAAATAGACCATTATTTCTGGTCCCCAACATGCTACCCGTTTCGACAAAAATGTAAAATAATTAACCTTTACTTGCCAAAAACTTAGTAAAATTTTTGTTGCAAGCCAGAGAAAATAAAGAAATAGCATTTACCTTATGAGAGAGTGACCCCTGCGATAAGATGCGATTATTTTCACAATATTTATATCCCCTCACTAAAATCTCATGGCTTGAAGAAAGTGGATCAAACATGCTGTTCATTTTGTCTCTTGCAATTTTTTAACATCTGCAATCAGGGCTGTGATAACCTAATGTTTCCAATATTCCAAGATTACAGCAAACTTCTTCGCATAGTGTGAACCATCCTTTATTGGGGAGCAGGGTGGATCACAGGGAGCCCCAAGTTTTAAGCAAGAAGTAGTAAAGTATTTATTTAGTCATATTTCCATTCATTATTGAAATAATTCTTCCCAGCTAGTATTTGTTCTTTATGTAAATATTTGATAGAGTGGATACATATCTTTATTGCTTTTGTGAGGACTGATAGATATCCCATGGCAATGATAGTCTCTCTTCATTTTCATCTTAATAGAGAGTGATTGAGCTTAAATGGTTTGTATACACATAATATCCAATTAGCATAAAGCTCAATTGTATTAGGTTCAATTGAAGTTCAATTGAAGTTCAGAGCATTTCTATAAGACTTATAAATCATTGATATATGGGATGCAGATTTTGTGAGATAGTGAATAGGAACACTCAAAATTAAGTGTTAATAATGGCTTTTTCAAATACCTCATTGCCTCATTGATCATAAAAATTATCATCCAAGTTATAGACATACATTCCTCATCAGGGAAAATATTTCAGAACTAAGGTATATGCCTTAAATTATTGTTTATATAATGTAAACTCCAAATATATACAAATTGTATTAATGATTCATTTTAGAATTTCTTTGCATGGGAACAATTTGATTTAGACCTTAGTAATTAGTTTGTAGTTCATAAACTAATTACTAAGTTCTAAATCAAAATGTTCCCCTGCAAAAGAAACTTGAATTACTAAAACAGTTTTTAGTCTAACAAAACTTCTTCAGGTCTTACCAAGATCCAGTGAAATAGGCCATAACCAACCTGTCCATCTGGTTGCTGTTTTGGTCACGGGCATGAACTCTCTAGATGGCGCCATGCCTACTGCTTACTAGTTAAGAATAAAGAGGGTAGCACACTCTCCATTTTGGATCCAGTTGGTTCCTGTCAAAATCTATAAGCTGATGACCAGCTGATCCATAAGATTCCCACAAGACTGCAGTGAATGACCCCATTCTATTTGATATTGATATAAAAAACACTATTAAGCTTATCATCTTTTTGTCATTCATATAATAATAAATCATAATTATTGCAGTGTGCTTTGAAATTTTGTAGTTAATGTTTTCCAGAAAGAAATAGCTATGTATGCTTCCCCCTTCAGTGCCCTTTCCTTGAACAGAATGCAACTCATTCACTGGATTGGATGGTTATTTATAGTGCTAAAAGGGTTTTCCCACAAACTTCTTCAGACATTCTCTAAACCCAATACAAGTGGAAAGTTAGTAGTCGGATAATCAAAGCATTGCTAAACACCATGGTCAGGAATAGCCCAGAGGCTAGAGTCTAGGACTTCAAATCCAAAGGTAGGGGTTTTAAATCCCACCCATGTCTGGATAGTGTCACTCTTTTTAATGAATGGAAAAATCACAATTTACAAGAATTCATTTGAGTGAAATAACAACAGAATTAGTATACCTAAGATAAAATTAATTATTAGAACTGTCAAAGCTGATTACTGAAGATGATTTTCATAAGAAATAGTGTACCTTGGTCAAACTGCAACATGACCATCAGGAGGTTTGAACCATCAACCTTCTGATTTGAAGTCCCTCACCATAGACATTATACCACAGTTTGCTGTAATGACAGTAGAATGAAATGCTTGGCTGTATGAGGTTGATGTATTATGTTTGGGATGAGGTTTTTGTTAAAAAAAAACCTATGTGGGGGCCTCTTGTATAACTAACATAGTGATGTCATAGGGGATTCCCCTACCCTCCTATGCCCTAATTAACCAGTTTGAAGGAAATAGCAATGTACATTACACAATTGTGGCAAAACTATGGGCAAACATAGGTTTTAACATGGACAGGAGTTATAATAACCATTGAATGTTGCCTATAATCATCAAAAGCCCTGTGTGCACATTGTCCTATGTGGTTGGTCATGTGACCTCCATTCATAAAGTCCTTTCCAAATAAGGGCATTGCCATATATGGTATGCTGCAATACTGGGTGGTGTTTCATTTTTTCCAATAAAATTGTCGATTCCCACTTAATGAACATAGATATCAACAAAATGTGACAGCCAATTAGTTTTTATTAATTGTCTAAGATGTAAACTATTTTTTATTCCACAAAAAAGCATAGAGTTTAAGCATAAATCCAAAATATATGTCAGTGCAAACTGCAGGGTACAGTTTTAGGTTCTTACCCTTTTAGTGTTATAAGTAACTATGAGACAGGGGTAGCACCATCTAGAGAGTTCATGCCCATGGTTTTGGTAAACTGCTTTTAAAAGGACCTGTGGGAACCAGCAAACTGGGTCATGACCCCATTACTTAGTTCCAGCCTCATCCTCCATGTGGCTTCATGGTGTAGTGGTTAGGACCCTCACCTCCAGACCCAAAGGTTGTAGATTCAAAGAGTTCATCATTGCGAGCATTTATCAGACTGCCGAAGCCACTTGTCAACAAATAAAACTTGTAAAATAATTTTTTTTAGCTCAAATGATTTAACATTCCATTTCTAAATGCATAAGAACATACACGGTATAATTGGATCATTGAGGTATTCATCACTTTTATTGGTTTATGGATGTGTTTCTGCATAGAATTATAGGAGAACTTTTAGGGACTGTGCAAACAGGTGACTAGTCATACGGTTATCAACTGCTCTTTAAGAACCATCTTTACTTTGATGTTTGATTATGTACCCTTCCACTCTCTTCCACTTTCTTTCTTCCACTGATCATTTCAAATTGTTCATAACAGCTACATTAGAACTCCGTATCAGAGGTGGATTACACATACAAAGTCACTACTTTTTATTTGTTACAATTCCCCATTCTTAATTCTGGAGGGGGGCTGGATAGAGTGCTCATCTCTCACTTTGCTGGGTTTGAGTATGGGCTGTGCCAGCTATACCACTTTGCCTTACTGTCATTCTGACCTCCATAGATAGGATCATAGCCTTGAAGTCAACAAAGCGAATTGTCCTGATATAGCTGAAAAATTGCTGAAATTGATGTTTAACTCCAACAATCATCATCATCGTCGTCATCATCTTAATCCTGAAATTTAGTAAGGTGCCGGAAAATATCACTTTTCGTCCAATGATCAAATCAAATTGCTCATAATATTTATTAGTCGTTTTTTTTTTTGAGATTCATAACAACCTACTGTGGCTAAACAGATCTCACAATTTCACACTCCTCCTCACAACAAACCCAAATCTGGATTTAGCATTAGGTGAACACCCTCAGAGCGTGTAAAACAGGGTAAAACAGGGGCAGACAGGCGTAATCCATTAACAACGCCCTGTTTTAACACGTCATCCAATCCGCTCTGCTCAAAACAGGAAAAACCACCCCAATTAGTGGGATTTAACCCCCTTTTCTATTACTAGCATGCCAACGGCCTCGGCTGTGGCTTGCAGGTGTGAGTTGGTTTGTTGATGATAACTCGAAAAGTAATGTTTCATCAAACAGTCTTTTATATTGTTACTGGTGAACGCACTGCCCAGCCAGCTTGCAACGTAACAGAAACTGTTCTACATCCATACTTTTTTGTCCGCTTTTACTTACTAAGATGGCATATAACAATAATTTTGAACTATAGTAGGTTAATTATCCATTAATGTTAGGTTTACTTTAATAGTCAATTTGTTTATGGATAATAGCTAGCTTCTATCACAGTCTAATCCTCGTCCAATACATAATGATAGTTCCTGTATTATGTAAGACATAACACTTGCGTGAAAGGATTTTATTTATTTATTCCTGTGTTATTGTACTTCCATGACAAGATCTCAATTGACAATGAACAGCTCCAAGGATAGAATCCACTCAATCAGATTCAGTCAACGATCCCGCCAACTAAATAGTCTATCAGCTTCTATTCCAATTCAAGGACTCAGCTTCTAGAATTAAACCTTTCCAGGATGATTTACTTGCAATTCAGCTTACCCTGACTGAGCACCAACAATGAAAGCCATTATGTATGATGATACAATACACGTCATGACCTAGACTCCTTCTTACTCCCAAGACATTTGACAAGGAGTTATAGCTAAAGCGTCCGCTGAAGTAAACACTACGCTAAGCTTACAGAGCATGGACTGACCATCCACCTCAGTACAATGTTATTGATGGTGAGGTTGAAACCTTACCAAATTAGAATGTTATTATAACATTATTTTTAGTGAGGTTAGGAAGAAATCAAAACAGAACGTTATAAGAATGTTCTGTTTAGGTCAAAGAACATGACCAGAACATTATGATAACGTTGCAGTGCAACATTGCAGCAGTAGGTCTCAGTGACGTAATTGCGAGTCATCAAAAGAACATAACAAGAACCAAACCACAACCAAATACAATGTTACTGAAACATTATTATAACGCCACACCTCCGGCTGGGTGACTGTCCCTGTCTGCATAGCAACTTCTCTGGAGGATTGATCCCAGGCAAGAATATGATTTTATTATAATGTTATTAAAACATTCTATTTGTTAATGGTTTGGTTCTTGTTACGTTATTTTGATGGCACCCAAAAATGTCTTTAGAACCTAACGTCGCACTGTGATGTAATTGTGATGTTCTTGTAACATTATTTCATGTTATAATAACATTTTTATAACATTCTTAGTTGTTTTTTTAATCTTAACTCCACCTAAAATAACGTTGCTGTTACATGACAACTGGGCACGTTTCAGACCAACCAAAGTACACCCACAGAAGGTTCTTGCTACGTCACTGCTTGCCTGGGTTTCAGTGTTTGAAAAGAAAAGTCATAATGCTTGTCTTTAAATGTGCACAAATGGGTATGAATTTTAATTCATCATTCCACTTTTGAGTTAATGTTTCTTTATACAGGTAGAGGTTGTAGACCGTTTACAATGTGACATATATGTGCCAAGGACCTGCTACAGTCAGTCACACATTGATCTTGTGGTTTTGTATAATTGCAGAACTCATTCAATTTTCCACATTTTTGAACATAAAACACATGGTAACATGGATGGGTTGATGTTAAGTCCGGGTTAAGACAAACTCCGCCCTATGAAAGAAATAATTACTTAAGGGAGTAGGTGGGCGGGTAATTTTAAGTCTGTCCCTCAGTGAATGACCGTCAATCTGCAAGTGGCCGGAATAGGGGGTGAAGAGAGGCAATGATTGGTAAGTTCCAGCACGTGACCCCTGTCCATTGAGGGGAGGGTGTCAGTCCTATTTATAGAAATGCAAAACGATCGGACAGTCGTCCTATTCCTGCGCCTTTTCAAAAGCAATAAAATAATGCATAATTTTTAGATTAAGAATCAGTAATTGTATGACACTTGGAACGTTTCTGAGCATATATTTTGTTGTTGTCGCTGTCTAATTTTTCAGATTTGTTGCAATAAACACATGACATTGTAGCAATGTTATCACAATGTAGCATTGTTTGATGAGTTGCAAGGCTTAAACCGAAAGACTACAATATCTTTGAAAACAACTCATAAAAGACCAGTGAAATGAAACTTTTTTCCTAATTTAACAAAGTTTTCAAATGTGTTCGCTTCTATCAAAGATACCGCAGAAGAAAAAAGCTGTTAATCTAAATCATATTGTTACTGACCATCAGTCAGTGGCGGAACACAAACAATTTATGGTAATTATCCTCACAGCCTTTTTCACTAAAGTAAAAAGAAAAAAATGTTATGGTCCAAATCCAGTTTTGGTGTTATCATTTAAATTAATGGATTATTAGTGCGGGTTGGTAAACAATGCTCATGTTTGGTGGAGCGGCCCGATTCTCCCATTCCAAGAACAAATCATCCCATTGCCTAATCAGTCTGATAATTGGGGGACAGAAAGAGGGTAAAACGTGGAGGGGGGCGTTGGGCTGGGGTAAAACCTGGAGGGGGGTATGTGGGGTAAAACCTGGAGGGGGGCGGGGGGCTGGGGTAAAACCAGGAGTGGGGTGGTGGGCTGGGGTAAAACCTGGACGGGGGGTGTGGGGCTGGGGTAAAACCTGGAGGGGGACGTTGGGTTGGGGTAAAACCTGGAGGGGGGTACGTGGGGTAAAACCTGGAGGGGGGTGGGGGGCTGGGGTAAAACCTGGAGGGGGGCATGGGGTAAAATGTGAAGGGGGTGTGGGGCTGGGGTAAAACCTGGAGGGGGGTGTGGGGCTGGGGTAAAACCTGAGGGGGTGGGCGTGGGGCTGGGGTAAAACCTGGAGGTGTGTGGGGCTGGGGTAAAACCTGGAGGGGGGTGTGGGGCTGGGGTAAAACCTGGAGGGGGTGTGGGGTTGGGGTAAAACGTGGAGGGGGGTGTGGGGCTGGGGTAAAACGTGGAGGGGGGCATGGGGCTGGGGTTAAACCTGGAGGGGGGCGTTGGGCTGGGATAAAACCTGGAGGGGGGCGTGGGGCTGGGGTAAAACCTGGAGGGGGCGTGGGGATGGGGTAAAACCTGGAGGGTTGTGTAGGGCTGAGGTGAAACCTGGAGGGGGGCGTGGGGCTGGGGTAAAACCTGGAGGGGGGTGTGGGGTAAAACCTGGAGGGGAGTGTAGGGCTGAGGTGAAACCTGGAGGGGGGCGTGGGGCTGGGGTAAAACTTGGAGGGGGTGCGGGGCTGGGGTAAAACCTGGAGGGGGGCATGGGGCTGGGGTAAAACCTGGAGGGGGGAGTGGGGCTGGGGTAAAACTTGTAGGGGGTGCGGGGCTGGGGTAAAACGTGGAGGGGGGCATGGGGCTGGGGTAAAACCTGGAGGGGGGCGTTGGGCTGGGGTAAAACGTGGAGGGGGCGTGGGGCTGGGGTCAAACGTGGAGGGGGTTGTGGGGCTGGGGTAAAACCTGGAGAGGGGTGTGGGGCTGAGGTGAAACCTGGAGGGGTACATGGGGCTGGGGTAAAACCTGGAGGGGGCGTGGGGCTGGTGCAAAACCTGGAGGGGGTTGTGGGGCTGGGGTAAAACCTGGAGAGGGGTGTGGGGCTGGGATAAAACCTGGAGCGGGGTGTGGGGTAAAACCTGGAGGGGAGTGTGGGGCTGGAGAATAGGGTTCCCAGCTCTTTGACCCAGTCATTTCTATGTTTGATAAATGAATGGATATGTTGTAGCACCACTAGGCACATGCTAAGCGTAAAGCTTTTACACAGTCTTGTAGCTTTTGGCATATTTAGTCTTCTTGCATACTATTGACCATGGAAAATTTAATGTAAAGGGGTGAGTTTGGTTAGAATTCTGAATTAACATGGCAAAAGTGTTTGAAGCAGGATACTGAATAGATACATTCTTTCAAATCTGAGTGCTTGACCCATGCTGCTGTTCACGTGATCTGGTGTGTATCACTCAAACAAAGGTATGACCATGGTCTTGGGTGGTCATGACTGGCCTGGTTCCGATGTGCTACGTTCTCACATGGAGTCCTGCAGAGGTTTTGAAAGCTTCAAAAAATCTATACACCATGTATGACTCGCACAAATTTGCAAACAATTGTGATAAAATGATAGATACATGTATTTAATTTATCCGAATGTCTAATTGTTAACCATGTTTGTCATGACAGGTGCTTCACTACCTTACACATCTATATGATAATGGGGGTTGACCACTAAATTCAACATGGCGACATGGCCTTTTCTTGAATTAAACGTGTGACATGGGGGCTTAATGACTTAACAGACAGGTTAAAAACCTTAGTGACATGCGACATGGGCATTTCTTACAATTGACTTGTGACATTAAGATAAATAAGGGACAGAGACATGTGACATTGCCACTTTTGAAATTTGACATGCAGCATTGGGACCCCTGTTCAGGGCTCATAAATAATAAAAAGTATTTCATGAATTTTTAAATTAATTTCTTTACATTTTACATGTTCACCATGCATAAGCAGTTACATTCAAACAACTCGGTGCCCGATGCACTCCCCAACACTGCACATCTCTTGGTGCCCAATCTATCACCCCTGCTGCCCACAATGTGTGTATGTAATAGAGACTGACCGCTTGATGCCCACTACACTTCACCCCGCACTACCTATAACATGTGTATGCAATAGAGCCTGACCACTTGGCGCCCCATACACTCACCCTCCACTACCTATAACATGTGTATGCAATAGAGCCTGACCACTTGTCGCCCCATACACTCACCCCCCACTACCCAGAACATGTATATGCAATAGAGCCTGACCACTTGTCGCCCCATACACTCACCCCAACTACCCGGAACATTTATATGCAATAGGGCCCGACCAGTTGCAAGAGACAAAATGAATTAATTTCTTTTTTCACAGATGCTGTTTAAAACGATTTATACACATTGTGTTAGTGAAATTTGGTAATAGAAAACGATAGGAATGTTCAATCTCATAAACACATTACATCTAAAAAAATAAAGCAAAGTGAGGGACAACCAATCTACAAACTTTGTCCAATCCAGACAGATTTGTATCATTATTTTTATCTGTTAGATAAATCTAACTTACAAATGTCAGGTGAGTTCCGCATTTTTCACACAGGGTAATACGCCAACCAGAAATGAAAAAAGGCCCATTTTCATCTCACTGGTACCAGCAGCTGGTGAGGGAGAGTAAAGTGCCTGCTGCCTCGCCCCGACCCCCTCACATTCCCCATCACACACGCCCACCCCCTCACCGCAGACAGGCCCTGGGCTCACAGGGACCATTAGTGTGGTTGGATTAATCATGGAACAATCGGTTTTGTGGTCGGAATCCTTGCATGTGACACACGCTAATCATAATCCTTAATCTCCCACTGAACCACCGTGTCCTGTGCCCAGTCTCTGAAATCACCACAAATGAAACATTTATCCATGAAGGAATCAAAATTCATCCCATTCATTAAAATCTTGAAAAACTAATGGCTTTGTCCCTATGCATCAGTGATTCCTGAATATTCCATAACGGGTCTGAAGGTTTAAACAGGAATTTGATAACTAATGGGGAAAGGAAATAGGAAACAATCCCATTTTCACTACTTGTAGTTAGAGCAAATAGTACAGGGAATAAGAGCTGGACTCTGAATAACCTTTGCTGGCACGCAACATAAGATATATAAAAGTGTTAGATTAATCATTTAGTTCACATTATGCTTAGGTCTAAGCCAATTAGGTTTTTGAGAAGTTGGGAGTTGCTTGTTGATTCATGGACCTGGCAGGAAAACAGATGAACCATCATGGGTTGCTGTTACTCATGTATCAGAAGTAATATTCACATTTAAGCTGCATTAACACTGATTGTCAATTATCACGTCAACTTTTACATCTAACATTAATCGGCTTCAATTTGAGATCAAGCTCACCGATTCAAGGGGGACGGCCAGGCCCGTACCCAGGGGGGTAGGTGGTGGTGATGGGCCCATCCCCCTCCCACAGAGCACCAGTCATGAATCAAATGCTGTGCTATCAAACAAATATTTATAAAGATTCCCTTAACATCATGAACACCATTGTAAAACTTTGTATGAAATACCTTTATATTGGGAGAAGTAGTGTTCGGATGCTGACAAAGTTTTGTAATTAGTCTTGTTACTACGAGTCCTTGATTAATTCCCCATCAGTAACTTACCTGAGACTGGTAAGAGTATGCAAATAGGCGATGGAATCCATGTAATATGTTTTAATCAATGCAGAACTGTACAGAATCTTTCTAAACTTCTATATGGAAATTGGTTTGTTAGTTTCATAATGCTGGAGGATAGAGGTAAGATTTGTCTTTATTTGAATTTTTCAGTCTCTTATGCAGCACCTTATATATTCAAGGCACAAAGCAGAATAATATATTCATGTAATCCATACATTGTTGCATGGATGGAATATGTACTCATAGTGTTGAATTTGAAACAAACATGAAAAAGCCCATGTAAACTCTCCCCCATGATATTCACATCATGTATATATTTGTACATTATGTGGGTGTGGGTGTGGGTGTGGGAGGTGGCCTGCATAACAATAGAGGAATATAAAAACAGGTAAATTAATCTCTAGGGAAATAACAGATTCACCGTCCTTTTTCACCCCTTTGATTAGGAGGGGAACATTGTACAAGGTCATCTTATTGTCTGGATTACAATCAGTACGCTGCAAATAGCAACTATTGACGTCACCTGTTCAGACTTAACTGATCTTGGCAGTTTGTTGTTTGTTTATTGGCTGTAGGGAGTAGACTTTATGCCCAGTTGACAGTCAGGGACCTTTGATGACCCGCGTTCTGTCTGAATGATGCTGTAAAACTCTATGTAGTGCTGTATGTTAGGAATATACTACACTCTATGAAAATATATGCAACTATATAAGTTGTGCTACTATGCTTGCAAATCAAACCAATGACTTACCAGCCAACATACCAAATAACCCACAATAAAATTTCAAAATGAAGCTATACTTCAAACTAACAGGTTGTCCTAACGTATCAGAGAATTAACCTGCCAAATAACCAATCAAACAAACTGACAGACCCAAGAGCCAAAGAAGATGTGAAAACAGTTTCTTACATGCATAAATCTGAAGTATGTGATCCATGATGTGAAACTCATCAGCTGATTGTATCTGTAAATATCCCTTTCAAGCACTTAGAGATCTATATAATTGTCCTAGAATCTTTGTATTTCATGTCATCAAAACTGTATCACATCATTTAGGGATATGAATTATTTTCCTTCGAGTCGGTTTTCAAAAGAACTAAAGAAAGAACAAATATAACCAAATACATCCATTAGCCAGGCCAGAAAGTCAGAGGATATAACAGGAAATAATTGCTACATGTTGTCATGCTTACGAATGCCCTTTTTCTCTGTTCCCCTTAAAATTTGAGAGAGATTCCATGGTTTGGCTAGCAATGTTGGGTTATATTTTCTTTTTTGTTAAGGATGAAGCCTTGCAGACAGGTACAGCCAGCGTCCCATACAGCTGGACCTGGTCACATCGCCCGTTGATGGCCGCCCAAAGTCCCTGCTTCCCTGAAGCAGCCATTCACATGTCCTTTTACACCCCCAGACACACATCAAAGTACCGGTCAGACTCACCTGATGGCCTGCCATACGCCCCCGAGTGGTTAACCTACAAACTAATGAGACAGGAAGTCTTGGACAATGTCATGGTACAGTGTGACTCCTGAGGAGATTCTCACTCCCGGGAACAGCCTGACTCCAAGGGGATAGTGTGACCCCCAGTGCTGCATCACAAAATCATACCCCCACAACAAGGACACCATTGTACAGGGATGTCGCTGTTGCGATGGGTTCCGCTGTTGAATAGTGGCTATTCTACTGGGCCGATGTTAATTCTGTTAATTCATAGTTCTGAAAAAAAGACATTTAGATTTAACAATGCTAAAATTTACAGCCAAGACAAATTATAATTATATGGTGAAAATTGATGCTGGATTTTGGCACAACAGGAAGAGTTTGACATTTCCCTGCCAAACCCTCACTGTTGCTGTTATGTGACAGACCACAGAGGAGACTTCAACTCCAAGGTACAGCCTGCCTCCCGGGGACAGCCTGCCTCCTGGGGACAGCCTGACTTGCAGGGACAGTCTGACTCCTAGGGACAGCCTGACTCCCGGGGACAGCCTGACTCCCCGGGACAGCCTGCCTCCCGGGGACAGCCTGACTCCTGGGGACAGCCTGCCTCCTGCCTGACTCCTAGGGACAGCCTGACTCCTGAGGACAGCCTGACTCCTGCCTGACTCCTAGGGACAGCCTGACTCCTGGGGACAGCCTGACTCCTGGGGACGGCGTGACTCCTGGGGACAGCCTGACTCCTGGGGACAGCCTGACTCCCTGTGACAGCCTGACTCCTTGGGACAGCCTGACTCCTGCCTGACTCCTGGGGACAGCCTGACTCCTTGGGACAGCCTGAGTCCTGGGGACAGCCTAAGTCCTGGGGACAGCCTGAACACTAGGGATAGCCTACCTCCTGGGGACAGCCTGATTCCTGGGGACAGCCTGACTCCTGGGGACAGCCTGACTCCTGGGGACAGCCTGACTCCTTGGGACAGCCTGAGTCCTGTGGACAGCCTAAGTCCTGGGGACAGCCTGAACACTAGGGATAGCCTACCTCCTGGGGACAGCCTGATTCCTGGGGACAGCCTGACTCCTGGGGACAGCCTGACTCCTGGGGACAGCCTGAGTCCTGGGGACAGCCTGACTCCTGGGGACAGCCTGACTCCTGGAGACAGCCTGACTCCTTGGGGACAGCCTGACTCCTGGGGACAGCCTGAGTCCTGGGGACAGCCTGACTCCTGGGGACAGCCTGACTCCTGGGGACGGCCTGACTCCTGGGGACAGCCTGACTCCTTGGGACAGCCTGAGTCCTGGGGACAGCCTGAGTCCTGGGGACAGCCTGACCACTAGGGATAGCCTACCTCCTGGGGACAGCCTGACTCCTGGGGACAGCCTGACTCCTGGGGACAGCCTGACTCCTGGGGACAGCCTGACTCCTGCCTGACTCCTGGGGACAGCCTGCCTCATGGGGACAGCCTGCCTCCTGGGGACATCTTGACTCCTGGGGACAGCCTGACTCCTGGGGACATCTTGACTCCTGGGGACAGTGTTACTCCTGGGGACAGCCTGACTCTTGGGGACAGCCTGACTCTTGGGGACAGTCTGACTCTAAGAGACAGCCTGACTCCTGGGGACAGTGGGACTCCTCAGGACAACGTGACTCCCGGGGATAGCCTGACTCCTGCCTCCTGCAAAAAGATCCATTCCCCTCCTCCGCTGTCTGGGCTTTCTGTCTCCATTCAGGGGCAGGATTACACCTGGTCTTGGAAAAAGAGGCCTTTTAGTAATTTCACTTCATTATACTTAAAGAGCTGGAAAAGTACTTAAACAGTTCAAAAGAAAAATCATTACTGTTTTTGGGAGGGTAGTTTATTTAAGAATCACTCACACAGACACTGTTAATAAAACCAGAATTACCTGAGTAGAGTTCAGGAAAAGCTGTTTTGGGATGTACGCTGATGTTGAAATTATTAACGTGATGAGCTGAGAAAGGATGGTTTCATGTATTAGGATTGTAACTCTAGATCTGTCATCTAAGACAATATCACCTCATTCAAACATGTAGTTCTTGTGACTGAGGCTTCATAGATTACCTATATCCCAATTTAAAGGTCGACAACAGGATGGTTTATACTATGCACAACTAATCAATACAGTAAAAAACAATTAGTTACAGGATAGATGATAATTCTAATAACAAAGATCTTGGAAGTGTATATGGAAATAGTTACAAATATATCTCACATACTAATTGTATTTCATAGCTCTATTGTATCAGCGCTATTTTGGTTTGCAATTTATCAAATAAACAGAGTCTTACACCATTGCTTTAAAGTAGATAAATCATAAACATAGCAGATACTTTACCTGCAAATGTCAGATAAAAACAAGCCAAGGAAAGTTACCTTTTGGTGATCCATCTCTTTTATTTCTCGTCATTATCCCATCTCCGTTTCCGTTAATGTTTTTGCGGTTCCACTTTTTTCCTTCTGAGTGGTTTTCAAAATCCATGACAAAAGTGTGTTTTTCCTGGTTTTGACCAGAAAGCGGACTGCTTTCTTCTCATCGTCCCACCGAGTCTGGTCACGGATAAACACCGATTAGGCACTCAATGTGAATTTAAGTTGATGGTCATCGTTCTCGCTCGTATGTGTGCCCCACAGCGCCACTCAGTTACCTGATGCAGCATTCTGACTTACATATCTTACCTCAATGAGAGCTAATTACCTGTTTTAACTGTTCTTCCCTACCATTGGCATTTAATACTAGCCACAAGTGCACCTCAATTCTGTGAATCTATGTCAGGAACCCCTATGTTATGTGCCAATGTAAAAATATCTCTTGCAGTCCTATAACTTAATAAGACATGGCAATATTAAAGAAATATTCATAAAATGCTAGGAAATAACAAAATTATACCTCTGAAATGGGAGAACTACTGGTCACAAGGAAATGTATAAAATACAACCCAGAAAATCCCTATACATCTGGGGACAAACTTTTCTTGGTCACTCGCTTCAATATATATATTCCTGACATCACCCTGACATCGCCACCTGAGGAGGAGGGATCATAACTACTCAACATTCAAAAGTCTTTTTTAACCGAACCATTTGCCAGATGCAGATAGAACCTTATTCAAAGGGACCAAAAACAATATGACCGTGACCAAAGTTGTAGGACTAAAATATCCCAGGATAAAACAGCCACAATACATTTTCATGGTCGCTTTCAGATTCCAATGCCAAGAAGGAACCGGTTTTACAAATCAGCCTCATTATCAACATTTACCTAAATTTACATGTCAACATGACAAACAGTACAAATGACCAGTATGGGAGTAAACAGCACGGCTGACCACTGAGGCCAAGGTGGCTTGCACACTTGTCGGTGCCGTCAGAACTACAGGTAAGGCACCTTGTTATTAATGCAGCATGTAGCTAACGCTGACCCGTGGTCCACACATGTTTGCCTGCGTTTAGAGCCCACCAATGTGACATGGAAAAAATTCATTGAATAATTTGTGACAAACGATATGAACTTGGTTTCTATGGGATATCAAAAAAACAATTTCTGAAACAATTTTCATATGAGACTATGAACAGAAAATTAATCAACACTGTTTTTGTGTTAAGGACTGAAGAACACCTTAAGTTTATCATAAGGAAAGTTCCATTTGGGACATTAGGTCAGAAATGTAGCTGACATTTACCTGTATTGCATCTTGATTTAGTCTAAGGTTACAAATAAGACAAAGGCCCAGATTTGTGTCTGGGAGACGTAGGTGGAGCCGGCAGGGCTGATATGTGTGCTCGGTGAATCTTTGATGTCACTGGGCCTGGAAGGTGTGCCGCATCAACCCCTGACAGTCGCCCCACCTCCCCTTACACCCCTCAGCAGCACCTGACAGTCACCCCACCTCCCCTTACACCCCTCAGCCCCTGCAATCACCCACCTCCCCTTACCCCCCTCAGCCCCTGACAGTCACCCCACCTCCCCTTACCCCCCTCAGCCCCTGACAGTCACCCCACCTCCCCTTACACCCCCCAGCAGCCCCTGACAGTCACCCCACCTCCCCTTACACCCCTCAGCCCCTGACAGTCACCCCACCTCCCCTTACACCCCTCAGCCCCTGACAATCACCTACCTCCCCTTACCCCCCTCAGCCCCTGACAGTCACCCCACCTCCCCTTACACCCCTCAGCAACCCCTGACAGTCACCCACCTCCGCTTACACCCCTCAGCCCCTGACAGTCACCCCACCTCCCCTTACACCCCTCAGCCCCTGACAGTCACCCCACCTCCCCTTACACCCTTCAGCCCCTGACAGTCACCCCACCTCCCCTTACACCCCTCAGCCCCTGACAGTCACCCCACCTCCCCTTACACCCTTCAGCCCCTGACAGTCACCCCACCTCCCCTTACACCCCTCAGCACCCCCTGACAGTCACCCCACCTGCCCTTACACCCCTCAGCCCCTGACAGTCACCCCACCTCCCCTTACACCCCTAAGCCCCTGACAGTCACCCCACCTCCCCTTACACCCTTCAGCCCCTGACAGTCACCCCACCTCCCCTTACACCCCTCAGCCCCTGACAGTCACCCCACCTCCCCTTACACCCCTAAGCCCCTGACAGTCACCCCACCTCCCCTTACACCCTTCAGCCCCTGACAGTCACCCCACCTCCCCTTACACCCCTCAGCCCCTGACAGTCACCCCACCTCCCCTTAAACCCCTCAGCCCCTGACAGTCACCCCACCTCCCCATAAACCCCTCAGCCCCTGACAGTCACCCCACCTCCCCTTACACCCCTCAGCCCCTGACAGTCACCCCACCTCCCCTTACACCCCTCAGCCCCTGACAGTCACCCCACCTCCCCTTACACCCCTCAGCCCCTGACAGTCACCCCACAACCCCTTACACCCCTCAGCAACCCCTGACAGTCACCCTACCTCCCCTTACACCCCTCAGCCCCTGACAGTCACCCCACCTCCCCTTAAACCCCTGAGCCCCTGACAGTCACCCCACCTCCCCTTACACCCCTCAGCCCCTGACAGTCACCCCACCTCCCCTTACACCCCTCAGCCCCTGACAGTCACCCTACCTCCCCTTACACCCCTCAGCAACCCCTGACAGTCACCCCACCTCCCCTTATACCCCTCAGCCCCTGACAGTCACCCCACCTCCCCTTAAACCCCTCAGCCCCTGACAGTCACCCCACCTCCCCTTAAACCCCTCAGCCCCTGACAGTCACCCCACCTCCCCTTACACCCCTCAGCTCCTGACAGTCACCCCACCTCCCCTTACACCCCTCAGCAGCCCCTTACTATTCCCACTATCATTGTAGTGCACCAGCCTAGGCTAATTCCGCTTGTTTTGGCTAAACTTATTTCAGGTATCAGGTATCACTGTGCAAAATGAAGCTTGGGACTTTTTCATCTCCTTTGCGATTTATTTTTATGATTTTGTTGCCTTCATTTTATCACTGTTTGTTTTTAAGAATCGAAGGAGCATGCACAGTAAACCAAAGAGGGGTTTGAGTTTTGTACATTTTTAACTGACGGATACACTAACATCAGGGATCATATCAATTGGAACACATACATAAATGTCTTTTGAACTAGGACATTTCTCCCGATACATAATTTCTGTACTTCAAACTTTGCTTGTCTCCCAAAGAACTTCTTTTTAAGGCAAATTGTCTCACATTAATTTTATTTAGGTCCTAGTTTTCATTTTCATTTCAGAGAATGGGAAAGTTTTTGTTATAATTTAAAACATTTGTTTTTAAAGCAGTCGACAGCGAAGCTACCTCCTGAGCGCCGGTCACATGACATCAATTATTCTCCCATAAAGTGTGAGGGATATTATGAAATGGTGTAAAAACAATACTGTTAAATTATCTACATTTAATCATATATCTACCACCACGTGGTATGGGCAGGGCATTATGAAATGGTGTGAAAACAGGATTGTAAAATTAAATACATTTGATTAACATCATATAGGAGGGGTTGGGTGTCATTAAATGGTGTGAAAACAATATTGTAAAAAGAAACCTAATGAACCTGGTAGGAGAAAGATAACAAGATTGAAACCTAATTCATCTTTTAAGTATTCTAACAGAATGAATACTTGCCCAGTATAAGTACAGGGTTAATGTAATTATACATATCCTTCTACTGGTCTCATTCTAGTCAAATATTGGTTATTTTAAGGCCAAAGTCACAGAAGTCCTTAAAATGTGGGGCAGGGGGCACATCCTTTTGAAATTTTTTGATAAACCCTGGCCTAACAACCCTTCCACAAATTCTGGAATATGAATAAGTTAGACAATTCTAGAGATATATTAAATTAGAGGGATACATATTTCGCTTTTTGGAAGCACACACTATGCTTTTTTGTTGAAAGATTATTTAAAAAAAGAAAACATCAGGATCCATGTGCTTATAAATAGCAAAGGTAAGAGGCTGTTTGTCACCCTTTGGCAGGTAGGGATGAAGGCTGGATTGAAGTTAACCCTTCTCAGAACATTCACATTTATGGTCCTGGTATGCATCGGTAATTGATCCTTGGTACCAGAATAACTGGAATCACTCCTGGAATTGCTACTGACTACTACTATCACATTTAAATTTCCTCTCACTTCTTTAACCTTCAATGACAATTCCTTATTCTCTGATCAATCATAGATTATACACTGAAACATGGCCGTTTAGTCTTACCCCTGGCGTAGACCAGTAATGAAATATTCTAATCACCATTGGAATTCTCTGTACGGATGGTTTACTGCCAGTCCTGGAATTCCAATTGTGGACGATACTTTGCTCCATGATTCTTTGAATTGTGTCCCCTACATGACCAAGCATTAGGGTCCTCTAGGTGTAATATGAAGATTACCATGAGTCCAGCCAATCTCCAGAATCGAATTAATTACGTTGAGCTGTACGAAATTAGTAGGAATCCTGGAAATCCTAAAGCCCACCTTCGATAACCCCTATATTCCAATGATTCATAAATGGCACACTTATTCCCATATAGAAAAGATGGAAAGGTGGGGAAACATGGAGAGCAAACTGATTTATTGCCAGAAATATCACGTGGCTTACATGAATATTGATTAAATTCTACGTACATATGAATGTGACCAAAGCCATGTTTACATGCTAGAATAACCACACTATTATCACCTATGAAGAAACGATCAGAATGCTAAGCCACAATTTTGTCGGAAGCTGGCAGGAACTTACTGTTAAAAGTTCCAGGTCAAATTGTACAATATCCCTTTGGGGTTTTCAATAAAAAATTGGTGCAATCTATTCCCTACCCTCTGCACACTGTCAGGGTTTTCTGTGTGATGACAGGGGGTCATTGGGGTTGGGTCGGCGAGAGGGGGGTGGGTTCTGATACCACACGACCCGGGCTGAAATATTCATAGTCCAACCACCACACACACACACCCCACACAAACCACCCCTAGACAGGGTCACAGGCGGGGAGTCAGGCAACGCGCCCATTGGCTAATGTGGGTCACGTGATGCTGTTTGAGCAATCTGATTGGTTCATCCAATACATGGCATGGCTAGGGTCCAAGGCCTGAAAAGCCGATCATTATTCGTCACTAGGCTAAACTCCCTCCCGTACAAAAGCGGGTATTAGGGAAAAGGAACATATAGAACTGTCATTACTGTGAAAGCACCAATGCCTGAATGCCCCCATTAGTTTCAGTGGTGGAGTTTGTAGTATGAACCAATTGCAACCTCTAGTACATGTAGGGACAATCATGCATAAGTGTATTCACTCGAGCTCATAACTTATCGCGATGTACAAAGGAAACCCACACTATTGACTGATTGTAGCCAGTAGAAATAGAGGGAAAGAAGAGAGAAGAGGGAAAATAATGTCAAGAGTAAAATGTTCTCCTTGCACTGACAACAAATGATAATCTTTACATTGTGTTTAATAATAAAACTTGAGAAAACTTGCACCACGTTGTACATCCGAATTACATTTACCATTCGGTGAGAATTACCCGAATCTCACAAGGAAATGATGTAAATCCGCTGAAAATTAACAAAGCACATTCTTACCCTGACTGAGCGATTGGGAATTAAGGAAATGACGGTCGTACGAAGGGTCTATGTGTCGGTTCTGTGTGCTTATGATTAACACATGGCGTTTCAATGCATTGAATTAATTATTAGTTTGATTTCGTTAGGGAGACCGAATTCATGTGTAAATTTAATATATTGCTAAATCAGGTCACATTTACAGAATATCATTTTTTCTCTTAATTGAATTTTTCTATTTCAATACATTGAGTGATCTTGACCAGATGGGAACTGTTTAAACTCTTGGTACTCCATTCTTAAAGGACATAGATGATTCTGTGGTTTGATCAAACCACGTTAATTATGACCTTCTCTGCACAGGCCCTTTTATCAGAAAAGTAGAGCGACCCCCAACGACCTTCTACGTCCAGGGCTCCAAGTCTAATTCCACATGACAAGAACAACACGGCAAAAGTACAGTAACGGTCAGCAACAACCTTTCTGAATTGTTGCTGCATTGTTGACCATAAAATTTACATTGCCCAGCTATTGCTGAGGGTAATAAAATCAATCAGACATGGTAAATCTAATGGAACACAGCAGTAATATTGCTAAATATAAATTTAGTGGGCAATTGTACAATTTACCTGTATGTCCCAATGTTGCCTTTGAAACTTTGTAAAGTTGTTGCCATGTGGAATCCCCACTATACTCACAGGGGTCAGTCTCTTGACCTTTATGCAGATCTGGAGGACAACATCTCGTAACTGTGGAAGGAATGCTTTCATCGTCTGTCAGAAATTCGAATTTCATTCAGTTTTCTCACTGCATTTTGTCTGACACTGTTGAAGCCCCATTCGCCGTGGAAGATGCGGTGCTTGCGATCTGGTGTGACAATTGTCATCTGCTATTCCTGGTGCTAACAATGATGAAAACGACATACCCGCAAGCAAACAGATCCAATATGTTGGATTGAATCGTTTGAATTCCAGCCGATTCTTGGTGAAAAGTACTTGAGAAAATTATAGTTTGCAATCGCAAGAACTCCTGTTTGTCAGTGTGAATGCCATTTCTTCAATTTCGCTTGCATGCAGTAATTTTATTGGCCCCAAGGTTATCGTCTTATGCAAGCGATACATTTTTTGTTCCTCCAAGCGACAAAATCATCGGCCACGGCCAATGGGCCTTCAGCGGTCCTATATGTAAGGTGACAATTTAACAATGTGGTATCTTATTATGAACCTGTTCAATAGCATTTTGATAATGATACAGAACATCGATATAAATAACTGGCTGACT
This sequence comes from Lepidonotus clava, assembly GCA_936440205.1. Lineage (NCBI taxonomy): Eukaryota > Metazoa > Annelida > Polychaeta > Phyllodocida > Polynoidae > Lepidonotus > Lepidonotus clava. Next base: position 688,164 of record OW387136.1, on the reverse strand, counting down.
ACCCGACTGACACAATGGTTGCTTTCTGCTCAGGGCCCTGGGTATTGGAGCATTGAGGTTAGTGGTGGTGGTGGAGAGGGGAGCTCATGAGAGTAGCCGAGACCTTACTCAGACCGTGGGCACAGAGAGGTCCACAGACCTCTATTGTCCCCACAGGAGGCCTTCTAAGTGCCCCTGGTCAGTCACTTCATGGAGGCTGAATGTAAGCCATTTCAGTACTTAAAGGGATTAAGAGGTGACTGCACAAGCGCCCCCTGGTGTGAAAATTTCAATTCCTTAGATTTTCAACATAATTTTTTAGGCATGAGCGCTGGTTAAATTAAAAGTTATATCAATGTTAAAACAAAGAGATGTAGCAATGAAACATCAAATTTAAAGGTTTATTGGTCTATGCCCACTAGCGCCACCTGGTTAGAAAAATACAATTTCTCTAAATTTAAAAACTGACTATCAGGCATTGGTAGGGCCTAAGTCCACTCAGATTATGAAACATCACTCCTCTGGATGAAAAATTAATAAGGCCAGAAAGAAATGATTTATACTTGAAAGTACTGAAATAACCCAGTCATGAATATTCAAGAGGAGTTGGTTGTTTTATTTCATTGGCAACCTATATTTTTTCTGGTCTCTAAATGTTAGGGAGGTCCCAAGGCACATCTTGACCAGTTTTGGTTGGGCTCTAATGGATATTGAGTCTCATAGAGACATGTAAGTGTGGCAAATTTGGTAATTCCCATAGACTTCTATAGTTAAGGCTACTCCCTTCCTCAGGCATTTACTCACAGATAAGCATGGTGACATATGCTTTTTTTAGTTTTATTATATTCTCCTTGGTCTATTGTACCCAATTAAACTTAATTCAGAGATCTGTAATGGATTTCTATTTTTGATCAAACACCTCTTAATCCCTTTAACCTGTATGCCAACGCCCCTCCTCCCCTTTTCGAAATCCTGTATCCGCCCCTGAACCCTTAGTAATCATATGCCATTCATATACTCCGTTCATCATTATGCATTCAATGTGAATAGAAAGTAATCTAAGTTGTATAATCAAATAACTATAGTAGGCCACACACAGGCTATAAACCCTAGTATACTTTATCTAACTACTAGATTTATTTAACTTCCTGAAATTCCCAAGTTATTTTGAAACGGATTTCCCTTTATTATGACGTAGCAAGGACAGAACTGAAAGCCCAGAAATTAGGGAATTCCCTAATTTTATTTTCTTCTACACCTTAAGAACAGGCATTTTGTTGAGAGAGATATACATTTCATTTACATATGTAAAGACCTCTCTTATAAAGGAGTCCAACATTGTCACAGTTGAAAGGTGTTAATTGTCTATCCTAAAGTGGCAGCGCTAGAATAAAGCCAAAATGTTGGTTGGTTATTGGTGTTTAACGCCGTATCAACATTTATGGTTATTTCATGGCGAGAACAAGGTTTTGACAATTCTGTCTGCTTTGATGATGGTATCTATGAAATGATCATAATCATTCATAAGAAGGTAGAGACCGTACCCCTACACTTTTACCAAGGCAGGTGTTCTTTATTGTGCCTGGTCCTACAGGCGGGGCCCTACACACAAAAGCCGGTGTTCCTCTAGGGACCTTTGATAACCCAGTTGTTGTCACAGGGGGAGACAAGAGTGGTGCAGCACCCCAACCCAAATGGGGAGTTGAACCCCAGTTGCCTGCAAGCGAGACAACCGTGCTAACCACGACACCTCCACACACCCCTCAAGCCAAAATGTACGCACCTGGATGAATATATTCCTTTTATTACCTTCTACTTAGAAACCCTGACTAATAAATCTAAGTAGTTATTTGTCGAGTGCAATGTATTCAATATCCTTCCCATGCAACTTTGGAATATAATTTTATTTGTGGGAGGTGCACTTTCAAACTCATTGCAGCTATTTTGCTAACTATAGCACTGTGGGTTGTATGTTATAATTCCACTAAACTCTTTAATTCTCTAATTCATCTTGTTTGAAACACACCACCTTTTATACTTGGAAAGTAATTCCTAATCTACCTCACACTATAACTCAGGTGAAAATAGACTCTCTTTCCTAGTCCCGCTCAGCCCACTCCGTGTGAGGTTTGGGTAGAGGCAGGGGCCACAGGTGTGGGACAACCCGACACCATTAGGGATGGGGCCTGTGGTCAGGTTGGGTCGTGGGTCGGTTTACTTACACGCACTCTAAGGGTAAGAGAAGTGGCCATAATAACAGTGGAACACAACCTACTCCATATTAGGAGATTGGATTATTCGGGAGTTTTTCAAAAACTTGCAATGATGTCGAAAACAACTGTGTCAATAAATGGAAGTTTTCCATATGTTTGTGGCACGGGACACTGAGGGTAAAGCCCTTTTTAATCACCCGCACTGCCAAAGAATGGTACGTACAGGGTCTACCATGTAAAAACATGTTGCATGTACTGCTCCTCATTTTCATTATTACAACATTATTTCCAATATTGTTTGTGTGATGAAATATAGAAAACCCTTATGGGTTGTCCTCAGGTGCCTGTAAGAACCATAAGGATCATACTTCCCTCAGGCTTTGCCCTTGGGCATGTGAGAAACCCCTATGGGACATACAACCACCCTTGGACAACCCAGCATATCTTCTTATATTAGTAAGGCACCAGGGTGCCGTTCACAGGGCCTCTTACCAGCAGGGGGACAGTAAAGCCCTTCTGCGGGGCACCAGGGTGCACGTTCACGGGGCCCGTTACCAGCGGGGGACAGTAAAGCCCTTCTGTAGGGCACCAGGGTGCACGTTCACGGGGCCTGTTGCCAGCGGGGGACATTGAGTAAAGCCCTTCTGTGGGGCACCAGGGTGCACGTTCACAGGGCCTGTTACCAGCGGGGGACAGTAAAGCCCTTCTGTAGGGCACCAGGGTGCACGTTCACGGGGCCCGTTACCAGTGGGGGACAGAAAAGCCCTTCTATGGGGCACCAGGCTACACATTCACAGGGCCTGTTACCAGCGGGGGACAGTAAAGCCCTTCTATGGGGCACCAGGGTGTGCGTTCACAGGGCCTGTTACCAGCGGGGGACACTGAGTAAAGCCCTTCTGTGGGGCACCAGGGTGCACATTCACAGGGCCTGTTACCATCGGGGGACACTGAGTAAAGCCCTTCTGTGGGGCACCAGGGTGCACATTCACATGGCCTGTTACCAGCGGGGGACACTGAGTAAAGCCCTTCTGTGGGGCACCAGGGTGCACATTCACATGGCCTGTTACCAGCGGGGGACACTGAGTAAAGCCCTTCTGTGGGACACCAGGGTGCATGTTCACGGGGCCTGTTACCAGCGGGGGACAGTAAAGCCCTTCTGTGGGGCACCAGGGTGCACGTTCACGGGGCCTGTTACCAGCGGGAGACAGTAAAGTCCTTCTGTGGGCACCTGGGTGCACGTTCACGGGGCCTGTTACCAGCGGGAGACAGTAAAGCCCTTCTGTGGGGCACCAGGGTGCACGTTCACGGGGCCTGTTACCAGCGGGGGACACTGAGTAAAGCCCTTCTGTGGGGCACCAGGGTGCACGTTCACAGGGCCTGTTACCAGCGGGGGACAGTAAAGCCCTTCTGTGGGGTACCAGGGTGCACATTCACGGAGCCTGTTACCAGCGGGGGACACTGAGTAAAGCCCTTCTGTGGGGCACCAGCGTGCACATTCACGGAGCCTGTTACCAGTGGGGGACAGTAAAGCCCTTCTGTGGGGCACCAGGTGCACGTTCACGGGGCCTGTTACCAGTAGGGGACAGTAAAGCCCTTCTGTGGGGCACCAGGGTGTGCGTTCACGGGGCCCGTTACCAGCGGGGGACAGTAAAGACCTTCTGTGGGGCACCAGGGTGCACATTCATCTCTTTCCCTCCCCGTCCTGAGGCTACACATGAGTTGATCTTTTCATTACCAAATTTTGAATGTTCTTTTCATGTTTTACATGATATTTTAGTTAGCTAATTGAAATTTCATTCAGTTGCTAATTTTCATTCTTGGAAAAAGGTAATATCATGAGGAGGAGAGCCTGCTCTGCGGTACAACAATTATCAGCCAATTGGTTTTAATGACAGTTTTATAAGATGTAAGTGATTCCGTTCACCATTATGACTTATGTTTGAACCTTTACATGTAAATATGGGCCAAAGTAGGACTCATGCATTTTGAATGTATTTTTAGTTATCTGATGTTATCTGATGTTATTTGATATTACAAACTTTTTAACAGTTCCCTGTGAAGGAGTGAGTCTCATCCGACCATCGACAGTGTCAAGCTCATCTCTCAGAGTCGTGTGACATCGATGTTGACGGGTAATGAGAATTAATTTGAGATACCCCCTTTTTGATTATTGAAGGTGAATTTATATTTAGTGTGTATCACCAAGTCACCTCTAGTAGTACAACCGAATTCGCCATTGGGGGAACACTGTGACCAAAAAGACATGTAAGGAACAAAATTCGAACATGTTGGATCTTTTTTTATTTGAATGTTTTGCCATAATTATTATTTGCCCCTATCAATGTCTTTCTCTTTGCATTCACAGAATCTAAATTGATCTAATAGAAAAGCTGCAGTGCATATAAACATTCCCATTGCAAAGCGACGTCGCTGCTGTGAAGGCTCAGTTTACAAGCAATATCAATGGCCTTTATGCAATTGGAAAATAGAAATTTGACTTTCGTCGTTTTCATTCCTTTTGGTTTGAAAAATTAAGTTTTTCCAAATAATTTATTTCTCCAACCTTAATACTTTGACCCAACTCTCACTATGACTGCTTACACAGAGAGACTTGGGGTCATGTATAGTTTAACAAAACATGCCAAAGGCAGGGGAGGCATGGTTATGTACTTAAATTACTTAACATCCCCAGACAAAGGAACCTATATTTCTAGAACATGCTTATTAGTTTATGTGCATGAAGGCAGCACACAACTCCAAGGCCCCTTATCAATCCTCAATAACAGTGGGAGATTTGGTCATGAGGTTTTAGCATGTTTAAACATGTTTGTCTAAGTTAGTCACCCAGGCCCTCCTTTTGGTTCCAGGTAGTAGCAGTTTGTGGGATACATTCCATAAACATTTACCTTGACTTTTTGTTTCTTAATCAGTAACCATAGAAACACATCATAACACCAAATGTTTCCAACATTTGACCTTTAAACATGTTTTAAGGTGACACAGCTGTTTTATGTTGCTTGATTAAGTTGGATTATCACCAAATTACTGATGAAATGCACGGATATATTGAAGCTATTACTAATGACATCAGTGTCAAAATGTATCTAAGTGGCACAATTTCTTTATGAATCTGGAGAAATCAACTAATAAAAAGGTGTAGCCTGAAATGAAAGACATCAATGGAAACTGTATGATACATGTCTATTTAATATGAAAAATTCAAGATCATAGGAAGAAAATCAGATGTATGACATTGACAAAGCAAAAGGTTGTAACATTTTGGACGTTTTATTGGTATTTTGGGTTCACTTCACATGTTGTTAGATGTAAAATATCCTGTTTATATCATGATATATTTGAAGAAGGTTACAAAATGCAGACGTGGTCAGATGACCACGTTTTGGTGATCACCCGTGCTCATCACAGACATGTGGCGATTTATAGTGTCTAGAATTCATGAATTCTAGATACTGGAAATGGGTAACTATATCTTAATGACATGATTCAAGATAGATTTAGCATGAATGTTGATTTAGATACTTTTTGATGTTGAAAAGTTTGAATTTTCTTGCTATTTATTTATTGTTGAATGAAAGGGCTGACGTTAAATTAACAAAATGATAAATTTGTGGTAATTTAATTCACTTACGTGTTTTGAAATTATTTCAAATGAAAAAATGTCAAGATATAAGTCAGTTATCCTGGAAAGACAAATAAATATGGGGATTCCTTAATTGCTAGGCTTTCCTTTACTCCCCTTGCTACGTCATAATGATGGGAATTCTTTTGTAAAATAACTTAGGAATTCTATGATAATGAGTGACTGCAGATGAATAAATGCTACAATAACTTTTAACCTCTATGTGGCTAAATATATATAATTGGTTCTATTGCACATTTTCATTTTATGCATATTTTAGAATTGGGGATTCCCTTTTATAGATAAATGGGGTTTCCCTTTAACTCCATGTGCTACGTCACAGATTTGGGGATTTCCCTTAAAAAGGATCAAAAAAGGCAAAGTTTGCATGAACCTATAATTCTGGATATACTAGGAATTCATCTAAAATTTTACTAATGGTATACTATTAGTGCTTGATGTAAATAACATGCTGGATTGATTTCATTTAAAAAATATTCATAGTGGAGGTATGTGCAAGGTTCATCCTGAATCGGTAAGAGCATCATCTCAACATTCCTGTAGTCTTTATTTTTGTTGTATACAGCATATTCCTAACATATTGGGTCTTACAGCACCATTCAGACAAAATACAGGTCATGAAAGGTTCCTGTGCCGCGTCGCATAACCAAACGCTTGCAACAGGGAGTGTTTAAGGATGATTTAGTTTTTCTCTCCCTGTTTTTTATCCTTGTTTTGGGGATGTGCCAATCCTCGCTGTTGCGATGGTTTTGCACACATTTTGATTTGAATATAATTGGCTAATAAATTATTTCTGCCGCTGGCCTCCTATACTTTTCATAAGCTAAAGGACAAATCTAACATTTACTGAAAACAGAATCGTAAAATGTTAACCCCAAAATGTCCCACTGATAAATTGAAAAATCGGGTGTGCAAACCATCCCTGTAAGGATGAAAGGTGGATTCGCTCCCTGTTGAACAGGGAGAGGTCTTTTGAAATGTGCCAATCCTCGCAACAGCGAGACCCGTTATGCGACACAGCACTGACAGTTAGCGGAACATAAAGTCTGTTCCTTACAGCCAATAGATAAACAACAAACTGCCAAGGTCAATTTAGTCTGAACAGGTGATATATATATAGTTACTTTCTGTGTTATGCAGCACACTGATTGTAAAACAGACATTAAGATGACATTGTACAAATGTCCTCCTCCTAATCCGAGGGATGAAAAAGGACAGTGAAGCTATTATTATCTTGGAGATTAACTTAGCTATTTTTATTGTCCTCTATTGTTATGCGGGTCACCTCCCTCGTGCACACTGACACCCACATATACACAAAAATATACATGATGTGAATATCAGAGGAGTGAGTTTACTGTGGGCTTTTTCATGTTGAACCAGTATTTTTGATACACACTAAACACTATGGAAATGTATTCCACCTACACAACAATTTATAGATAACATTAATGTATTATTCTGTTTGGTTCTCGGAATGAAAAAGGTGTTGCAATGTAAGACTGAAGTATTCAAACAAAAATAGAACTCATATCCATTCTCCAGGATTTTCTAGAACTTTTTATATAGGAGTTAAGAAAGATTCTAAGGTGCTAGGGGCAACCCTGTGCATCTCTGGATTGATCACAAGGTATTAAATGGATCTCTGTGCCCATTTGTATAATGTTACCAGTCTCTAGATACAAAGAGTCCAGTTACTGATGGTAATATACCAATGTTAGTTTATCAATGGATAATTAATCATAGGCTTATAGTAATGAACTCCCTACGAAATAAATGGTGTCAGTATCCGCATGCGACTTCCCCAAATATAAAAGTATTTTATATAAAGTTTTACAATGGTGCTCATGATTTTAGGCAGATGTTACAAATATGTGTATCATAACACCTCATTGAATGCTGTTGTTTCTTTTCATACTCCAACAAGTAGAGTGGCAAGGACTGGCTTGCATCAAATGATGCATTCTGTCTTTGTAATGTAAGTATTTGTGTGCTATAGTGTGACATCATTGACTGATCATTACAGGAGGGGGCCTTTGATTTTCAGAAGGGGTATCTGTTTTTAGAAATGTGTTTCTTGAACATAGCGAGCATCCTAAGGGACTACTTAAAGTTATACTCATTACTCATTTGTGTTTTAAAAAGCATACACAGGGTTTGATGGTTTTTCCCAATGTGAACACTTCGCGTTCAGGTCATACTACACTTCGTGTCAGACCTAATGCGAAATATATTATACTATGCATTTTTGCACATGTTGGGGGTCGCGTTGGGTTACGTTACCCAACATGAATACATGAGAAAACTTTTTTCTATATTATGAGAAACTTATTATATTTTCTATATTACACTTCACGTTGGGCATCGACAAAAACGCTTTTGAAATGACCCAAATGCGAACCCCCACCAAGAACTCTTCCTCAGGTGTGCTGGCAGTTGAGTTACCAGAACCCTGGGCTCGCTTCTTGGCCTGTCCTTGGACGCCTGTTACCACCATGGTTTTATTTTTCTCAACTTTAAATGAACAACAAGTAGGTGCTACCAGGACCCTGGGCTCACTTCTCGGCGTGTCCTTAGGTACCTGTTACTACGCTGGTTTTATTTTTCTCGATTGAACAACAAGTAGGTGCTAACAGTTGAGTATTAATTCTTATGTTCTCAGGAAACAAGCGACCTTTTATAGGCATCCAAGAAAAGCACACAGCAACTGATTGGTCCATTTGGACTATGTGATGACAACACTAAATTAGTCAAATAAGAAAATAATTTGTGGATTTGAAGCAATTGACATTTCAAGGCCCTCATGTCCACATATTATCACCTCATACAGACAGTAGGTTAGACCTATGCATAGTGCAAAGTTTTTAATTTTACACTCAAGCTCTCGTTCCCTCTGTTATTTGCCCTAATGACAAGCAGTTAAAATGGCACTGTTTCTTTTCTCGATTAGTTATCAAATTCTTGTTTAAAACTTCAGACCCGTTATGGAATATTCAGGAATCACTGATGCATAAGGAGAAGGCCATTAGTTTTTAATGAATGGGATGAATTTTGATTCCTTCATGGATAAATGTTTCATTTGAGGTAAATTCAGAGGCTTGGCACAGACAGGGTGTTTCAGTGGGAGATTTGTGCGGGCTTAGGGATTATGATTAGCATGTGTCACATGCAAGGATTCTGATCACAAAACCGATTGTTCCATGATTAATCCAACCACACTAATGGTCCCTGTGAGCCCAGGGCCTGTCTGCGGTGAGGGGGTGGGGATGTGGGACGGGGGATGTGAGGGGGTCAGGGCGAGGCAGCAGGCACTTTACTCTGCCTCGCCATCTGTTGGCACCAGAGAGATGAAAACAGATTCTTTTTTTATTCTGGTTGACTTATAAAATTCATGTGAAAAATGTTGAACTGACTGAAGACATGTAAGATGCAATTATATGATGAATAAAAACAATAAGACAATGTTGTCTGGATTCATTCATTTATCTTTAATACCTTATATTTCTTAGATGTGTTGTGTTTAAGACATTCACCATTCCTTTTGTTTTCTTTTGCCCTAATTTCACCAATACAATGCTCAATGGATGTGATTTTTCTCATTGAGCAAAGGACAAATATTTTGCACACTTGAGGCTGGAGCTGATGTCCCCTGACTGCTGATACACCCGTCATGACAGAGTTAGCAGGTTACCTGATAGGTACATATAACATCTGCATTCATCCCCCTACTCAAATCTCGGGTTATTTCTTTTTGATAATTAAGAAAAAGGGGGAAATGTTGACTGAATTCAATTCTGTGATATGGTGCAACTCACAGAAATCAAAGTGAGTTAGTGAAGTCCGTTATGGTGCTTGCGATCGGTTGCAACACTTGTCGTTTGCACGTCCAGGCACAAACGATCATGCAATCAACAGATCTGCAAGCAATCAGATCAAACATGTTGGAGTGATTCATTTGAATTCCAGCTAATTCAAGGGGATAAGTACTTGTGAAAATGATCCATTGCAATCATGTAATCAGTGTGAATACTACTTTTTTAAAATTTTGGTGACATATTTTATCATCGGCCATGGCGAATGGGGCTTCGGTATTGGGTGTTTTATGCCGTCCTGACATCTAAAGTCATTTTCACGACAAAAACGAGTTTTGACACTTTCAGTCCTGAACAACAGGTTTGGACATATTCAGTCAAGCACAGAAATCATACCTCTGTATACATGTACATGTGGAGGTTGGTGTTTTTGTCGATTCAGGTCCGCTGACGTGTATTGTCACTCTGAGTGCCCGCTACTTACTACCCATCGGCCTCATCAACAGGTGGAACACCCCCTATATACAAGGCTTTTCTTTGAAAAGAGACCCACCCCAGGTGCCTAGATAGTTATTCCATGGCCTTACTCTCCCCCCTCCCCCCCCCCTCCCCACTGTTCCGCCTCCGGGGGTCATCTTGTCCTAGGGATTATAAGTGGGGCACCCACTGGACTACCATACCCTGTGATGGTCCTTCTTGTGAGATATCATTAACTTCAAATTCATCACTTGACTTGAAAACGTGATGTATATGCTTAACCTCACTTTAAATGCATAAACATTTAGTAATGATAACAATTTTAGTAATATGATAATTTGATAATTAATAATGTAATTCAATTTAACTAATTTTAATGGCATTATTATCTAGTGATAATAAAACAAATCATTGTTATTTGATAATTTAGTAATATATACATGTAATAATGATTTATAATAATCAGATTCTCAGGCCATATATAAATCATGATCAAAAACAAACAACGTGTTTAGTCGTATAGTGGGTAACCCCTCAACACTAGGCGTATAATTACTGTGTATCTCCCAGAGAAACAGGAGGGGATTAAACTCAGCATCCGCTTCATTTCCTTCACTCCGATTGTTTTTGTGTAATCTCTTTTCTAGGTTCGTTAATCTTGATGTGTACAACGAGGAAGCTTACCGTAGGATTTAGCACTTTGACAGCTGGCTAAACACATATACATGTTTTTCTTTATTTTCCGCAGCACTTGTCTCTATAAGCCTTGCAAAGCTCCACACCTTGTAAGGGAAGACATAATTAGGTGTTTCTTTTTATATGATAAGAGCTTCAGGAACTCTTGTATTAACATTGTATGCAAGAGAATAATAACAGTGATTTAATCAATAGATCAAAGAATTACCAATAGCCTTTTTTTATTTTATTCTCTTAATGTTATCCATTTATAAGAAATACATAAGCTGAGGAGGGCCCAACCGTGGCGCACAAGGAATCCTGCCCAGCCAACCTGCAATGTAACAAAAACATTCTGCAACCATACTTTTTAAGTCAGTTTGTTACTCACTAAGATGGAATGTAACAAAAAAGTTATTGATGGTGAGGTTGAAATATCACCAAATCAGAATGTTATTATAACATTAAATTTTGGGGAGGTTAGAATGAACCAAAATAAGAACATTCACAGCCAACCTGCGATATAACAGAAACACTCTGCAACCATACTTTTTTAGTCAGTTTTCACTAAGATGGCACACAACAATTACGTTATTGATGGTGAGAGTGAAACCTTAACAAATCAGATTGTTACTATAACATTACATTTTGGTGAGGTTAGAAAGTTATAAGAACCTTCTGGTTGTTATGGAGAATGTAACCAGAACATTGTAATAATGTCGCAATGCAACGTCACAGCAATAGGTTGCAGCGATGTAATTGGGAGTCATCAAAAGAATGTAACAAGAACCAATACAGAACCAACCAGAATGTTGCTGCGACATTATAATAACACCACATCCTTGTCTGGGTTTTGTTTAGGTTGAAGAATATAACCAGAATGTTATAATAACATCCAGTGCAACGTCGCAGCAGTATGTTGCAGCAACATTATTGAGAGCCATCATAATAGCGTAACAAGAACCAAACAAGAACATTGCTGCAAGATTATGATAACATCACATGTTTGGGGGGGGGGGTGGTGACCCTCAACCCCTTCCACCTCTCCACCTCTCAGTGGACACCTGAACTGCACAAAGAATGGACATATATTAGTGTTTATGTGCCGATATCAACATTTATCAAACTATCCAATAGAGACAAGAGACTCGCCCTTTCCTCAAGCCCCATGACCACTGGGCAACTTGACCCACAATGGGCGACTGGGAGAATCAACAGTAAAATAATTGGGTGACTGAATTATCAATAGATCGCAAGGCGATTCTTCGTGGGCATGGCATGCTTTCTGGGTGACGAGAAACTGTGGGAAAATTGGCAGAAAAACATCAAAATTGCTTGATATGAAAGTTGCCCAATGATGACGATGCCCATTCTCCCAGTCGCCCATTGCCAGTCGGTGGTTAAAGTCACCTATTGGGTATGGGGCTTTTATTTATAGATCTGCCCGAAGCAACACCCCTCCTGCCCCATTCACAGTTCCTAGGTAACGTGAACAGGGAGTCGGGGGAGTCAGGAGGAGTCCTGGTGGTGAAATACAAGTTGCCTTCGGCCTAAGTAGCTAAAGCAGAAAGAGACACATCTCCTTCACAGTCATCTCATGTTCGGCTTCACCTAAGGATCGTCTTTCTGTTGTCTACAACTCTGTAAAGAGCTTGGGGAAGATTAACATGCCTTCTACAGACAGCTGTAACTCACATAATGACTTTCCTAGATTAAAGAAGATTACCATGTCTTGGATAGACAGCTGTAACTCACTTATCGACTTTCCTAGATTAAGGAGGATTAACACGTCTTGGACAGACAGCTGTAACTCACTAATCTACTTTCCCAGATTAAAGAAGATTAACACGTCTTGGACAGACAGCTGTAACTCACATATCGACTTTACCAGATTAAGGAGGATAAACACGTCTTGGACAGACAGCGGTAACTCACGTATCGACTTTCCTAGATTAAAGAAGATTAACACATCTTGGACAGAGAGCTGTAACTCATGTATCGACTTTCCTAGATTAAGGAGGATTAACACGTCTTGGACAGAGAGCTGTAACTCATGTAATGACTTTCCTAGATTAAGGAGGATTAACACGTCTTGGACAGAGAGCTGTAACTCACGTATTGACTTTCCTAGATTAAGGAAGATTAACACGTCTTGGACAGAGAGCTGTAACTCATGTATCGACTTTCCTAGATTAAGGAGGATTAACACGTCTTGGACAGAGAGCTGTAACTCATGTAATGACTTTCCTAGATTAAGGAGGATTAACACGTCTTGGACAGAGAGCTGTAACTCATGTAATGACTTTCCTAGATTAAGGAGGATTAACACGTCTTGGACAGAGAGCTGTAACTCAGGTATCAACTTTCCTAGATTAAGGAAGATTAACACGTCTTGGACAGAGAGCTGTAACTCAGGTATCGACTTTCCTAGATTAAGGAGGATTAACACGTCTTGGACAGATAGCTGTAACTCACAAAATGACTTTCCTAGCTCACAAAACGAGTAGAGAATCAAAGATGCAACACATTTAAAATGTATCCTATGAAAGTAGGCAGCTGTGTTGGAGCATAAAAAGTCCATATTTACCGTTTTCGATGGTGTGGCACATTGGTTTCTGGCCTACATTAAGCCCCATACCCACTAGGAAACTTTAAAGCCCCATACCCACTAGGCAATTTTACCGTCGCCCAGGGACGGCACGCGCGTCAAATTCCCTGCATAATCGCCGGGCTATCATAATCGCCGGGCAGTTTTCCCTAAGTATGCTCTACATCCTGGGCAATGGGTGACAGGATCAGGAAAATCAGAGAGGGACATTGCTGGAAAAATATCAAACTTGCTTGATATGACAGTCGCCGGGTGACAACAACACCAATTCTCCCCGTCGCCCATCGCCCGGTGACGATGGGTATGGGGCTTACTGTTGATGAGCATGGAGAAAATGGCTGTCAAGCTGCCAAGCGACTGGGTTATCAAAGGATTGCTGGGCAATTCCCTGTGGGTATGGTGTGTTTTCTGGGTGACTGGTGATGGCCAATGGAATTGCCAGTAAATTCACTGTTGAAATCGCTAGTAAAATATTAAACTTGCTTAATATTGCAGTTACCCAACGATGACAATGGCGATTTTCTCAGTGGCCCATCGACCATCGCTGCTAAAGTCGCTTAGTGTTTATGGCCCTTTAGACAGCATGCCTGGTGGACAAGGAGACGAGGTCTGACCTTCACAGCCCTCTGTTTATACGGATCAGTAATGTTAAATAGACAAGTAAATGGCAGGGGTAGTTACAGGATTTCAGAAAGGGGGGGTTTACATATAAGCTAAGTACTAAAATGGAGTGCATCCATGCCCACAACATATTTTTCTCTTTGGCAGTTGAAGTCCCCACCAAAAGGGGGGTCAGGACCCCCTGGACCCCCACCCTGGATCCGCCCCTGAATGGGATAAAGCAGGCATAGTTATCCCCACAGGTCCATTTAGTACAATGTCCCAAAGTTTCTGAACAATAGCATATTACTGTCTGTGCAGTTCCTTTTATCAGAGAAGAAATTTCTTAAAGCAAAAAGTTGAGAAACCAATAAGGAATAGATTAATATCCCCTTTGGTCTTTAACAGATGGTCTCCCCGAACCCTAGGCCTCCCACCTCGTTTATCCGCTGGCATCCCAGTACAGGTGGAAGACTACATACCAGGGCCCTGTGTGCTACGTTTCTAAACAACGGGCGGCGTAAGGTATGGCCGATGTAGGGTGATTTGTGACCTCAGCACCATGCACCACATAAGGACTGTACCTAAAGGGCAAACAACGGGGATGTCTGGGTTATAGTGGGTGTGAGAGAGTTCGCACGATTTGATCAAAATGTACATTCAATACATCATACCGACGGGCAACCCGAGAACAATAGAGAGAGAACCTGAGATAAATGTCCGAGTGGTATGAGGCTTAAGGGCATCACAAAGAAGCCAAGCTGGTTATGACAGTTCTATTCAAGTAATCAGAACTAAGGTTGACTATTGTAACATAGATTTTTGTGCTGTCACTTGTCTATCTGTCACTGTCATTACGATTGAAAAGGGAGGGCCTTTCTGCCTGGTATAGATGATGATAAAACACAAACAAACACATTTTGTATTTAAGGATAGACAACCGTAGGTAAGGCGTTATTTGTACTGTCTCCCCTCATGTTTTTAATTGTTGAGATAGAGTATCGTGTCATACACCAAATGAAAGGTAATAATTCTATCTATCTAATGATGTAAATAAAGTGAAGGTTCCATAAATATGTCTGACATAATGAATCAAAAACTAATTTCCTGACTTTTATTTTTTGGACATGAATATTTCCTTTAGTGTAAGGGCTAAGGACTTTAAAATTTAGATGCCTCCTTATGAGGTTCTCATGGAGGGAACTGTGTCTCAGAATCTTTATTCAGGTCCTTGTTTTTATTTTATTACAAAAAACGGGAAACTTTTGGTCATTTTTCTATTCTTAATTTTCTAGATTTCATAAAACAAAAAATAAGGCCTAAATTAAAAATTTGAGACACTATTCGATGTGAATGGCTATGAATTATATGTAGTATTTAAAATTTCAAGTCTCTATGTGAAAAATTCACCGAGATATCAATGTTCAAAAAATTGTTGATAAAAAAGTTTTTTTCAACTTTCCGGTTATGGTACATAGGTGTCCATAGCAATGTATTTTTATGATTTATATCAACATAAAGGGTATTTGATTGGCTGTTTGCCACTATATAACATAAACATAAGAGATTAGGAATGCAGAAATATCACCAGTTGTCTATCCTTAACCCTAAGTTAAATTCTGGGACCACAATCATGTTGCTATCAATGAAGAATTGTTTGGCAGCACTGTGGCAGGGATGGTCATATCTGTTAAGGTATACCGGTCTGAAATGGGTCAGAAAGAAATCCAGCACATAGAAATTTGTGTTTATAGATGAAATTGAATAAGAACGAACATTAAATATGTTGGGGGGGGGGGGCGTCAAAGACAGAATCAACATTAAGTACAAATGTGTCGTGTCTGCATGTCACTTGGTAGCATTGTTCTTCTCTCCTTTTCATACCCAGGTGAGAGTCCCTTCAAGTCCTGCCCCGCGGTCAGTACAATCTCAGGGGAGGGTTTACCTTACATCACAGAGGTAGACTAAAGGTCACCCCACACACAGAGACAGGTAGAGACATGACCACCAAGTACCCAACTCACACTGTCACCTGAGCAGTCAGGTAACAGGTGGTTGCCCCACTTCTGAAAGGTCAAACATCCCTGCCTACACACGCCAGGTAGACTAAGAGGGAACCCATTATTCCATGACTGATCTGATCACTAGAGGCCTGGATGCCAGCATCAAAAAAGGATGTCACAGTGTGTGTACCAGACCCACCTAGAGTGTGACGTCGCAGTGCGTGTGGTACCACACTCACTTAGGGTGTGACATCACAGTGTGTGGTACCATAATCACCTAGGGTGTGACGTCACAGTGTGTGGGGGTACCACATTCTCCTAGGGTGTGACATCACAATATATGTGTACCACACTCAACTAGGGTGTGACGTCACAGTGTGTGTGTATCCCACACTCATCTAGGGTGTGACGTCTCCTATTGTGTGACATCACAGTGTGTGGGGATACCAAACCCATCTAGGGTGTGACGTCACATTGTGTGGGATGCCACAATCACGTAGGGTGTGACGTCACAGTGTGTGGTACCACACTCACCTAGGGTGTGATGTCAGTGTATGGGGTTCCACACTCACCTAGGGTGTGACGTCACAGTGTGTGGGGGTACCACATTCACCTAGGGTGTGACGTCACAGTGTGTGTGGGTACCACACTCACCTAGGGTGTGACGTCACAGTGTGTGGGGGTTCCACACTCACCTAGGGTGTGACGTCAAAGTGTGTGTACCACACACACCTAGGGAGTGAGGCCACAGTATGAGTACCAGACTCACGTAGGGTGTGACGTCAAAGTGTGTGGGGGTACCACATCCACCGTGGGTGTGACATGACAGTGTGTGGGGGTACCACACTCACCTAGGGTGTGACGTCACAGTGTGTGTGAGTACCAGATATGACATCACAGTGTGGGTCCTATACCCACCTAGGGTGTGACGTCACAGTGTATGTACCACACTCACCTAGGGTGTGACACCACAGTGTGTGGGGGTACCACACTCATCTAGGGTGTGACGTCACAGTGTATAGGGGTACCACATCCACCTAGGGTGTGACGTCAAAGTGTGTGTAGGGGTATAAAACTCACCTAGGGTGTAACATCACAGTGTGTAGGGGTACCACACTCTCCTAGGGTGTGACGTCATAGTGTAGGTACCACACTCACCTAGGGTGTGACGTCACAGTATGTGGGTCTACCAAACTCACCTAGGGTGTGACGTCACAGTGTGTGGGGGTACCACACTCACCTAGGATGTGACATCACAGAGTTGGGGTATGACACTCACTTAGGATGTGACGTCACAGTGTTTGGGGGTACCACACCCACCTAGGGTGTGACATCACAATTTGCCGGGGTACCACACCAACCTAGGTTGTGACGTCACAATGTAAGTGTACCACACTCAACTAGGGTGTAAAATCACAGTGTGTGTGTGTCCCCACTCATCTAGGGTGTGACGTCACAGTGTATAGGGGTACCACAGTCACCTAGGGTGTGACGTCACAGTGTGGGGGAACCACATTTACCTGGAGTGTGACGTCACCGTGTATAGGGGTACCAGAGTCACCTAGGGTGTGACGTCAAAGTGTGTGGGGGTACCGCAATCTCCTAGGGTGTGACGTCACAGTGTGTAGGGGGAACCACACTCACCTAGGGTGTGACGTCACAGTGTTTGGGGGTACCACACTCACCTATCGTGTGCCGTCACAATGTGTCGGGGTACCACACTCACCTAGGGCGTGACATCACAGTGTGTGGGGGTACCCCACTCATTTAGAATGTGATGTCACAGAGTTGGGGTACCACACCTCACTTAGGATGTGATATCACAGTGTTTGGGGGTACCACACTCACCTAGGGTGTGACGTCACAGTGTGTGTGTGTACCACACTTACACTCTTTTCCCAAGTCATCGATCATCAGCATTAATGTCATTTAGGGTTCTGTTGTAAATTTTAAATTTTAAGATTTTGCAATATGTTAAGTAGTTCATTTCCTGTAATAAGCCCATCCCACAATGGGTATATCTCAGGGTTGGACTTGAGTTGAACAAAATTACTATGTTTTATTGAGACATGAACAAATCAGTATTCTTTTTGGGAAAAGATGTTTGCATGAGAGTTTACTGTATGTGTATACGCTTCTTCATATATTAATAAAGAGAATGGTGTTTAATAACCCTTCGAAGGGCTTCAATATAATCATAATCTTACCAAACCGTCTATTACACTCACACTTTCATTTGCAAATAGACAATGAGGATGTAACCCTTTATTCGGTGCAGGAGTCACACTGGAAGGTGTGGCCTAGCCCGAACTGGGATTCCCAGAATGCCTTGCCCAGGTAACGACTCTGCTCCTGACGTGAGGAGGGTTGGTCCGGCCCTGGAGGACCGGCCGGCCGGGGACGGAGGACTGTGGTCCATTGACTAACCAAACCCTCGCAACAACGATCTCGAGCACAGCGATAGTTTAGATATGGGTCTCACAAGAGCGACATACTTAAGGTTTTCCAAATGCAAACCCTCGCTGTTCAAGAAGGATGACTATTGCCGTTGGTGCAAATCCTCTCAACAAGTCATGTGTTTGGGGTGGGCTGGGCTATATTTTTAGTCTTTTTCTGCTACAGCAGAACAAGCTGATACACTGTTGGTACGGACGGAGAAGAACCTGCTTCCTCTGAGTTGCCGTAGAGTGGGAAGTCTGCGCTCCCATACTGAGTGCCTATATTCCTTTTCAAATAGAATTCATACGTACGCATTTCCCACTTCTTATTTTGAATCGTTGAACTCCCAAAATTAATAGGCCTTCTACTAGCGTTATATCAACAAGATAGGGATATTTACTTACTCAAAATTATTTAGATATTACATGATTATACAAATGGGATAGAGGTATCACTTTACTCCATTACACTGGCATGTCACATGTATGATGGGATCAATGTGGGCGGCAAAGTACACGACCAACTCCCTGTTAAGGCCATGTTAATGTTCCAGGTTACCATTTCTATATACTTCTTATCATACCACATCAAGCTGTCCAGCATACATAGATTATTCAGGTGGTCTTGTTGCTTAAAGAGTGAAGTTTATTGAGGCGACGTTGCGCAAGTAGGGAGTACAATATAGGCGATGATGTGATCATCTATAAATTCCCATTTCCATATACTACTAGCAAGTCGTGTGTATAGTAGACTCAGTCCACGCGATATTACCGTGTGAATAGTGGAGCCTCTGGGAGTGACTTGGCGCGTAAAGGTGAGTTAACAACACCGGACAGTCTAACATGGCTCTAGAGCCCTAAACTTGACAGTGCGACACGGCCTTTTCTTACATTCGACACGCTGACATGGCCGTTTTTTTAAATTCGAAAGGCGACATGGCAATTAAGTGACAGATGACATGGCTCTTTTTCTTAAATTCGACATGCAACAGACACTATAAAAATATACCAACTTGCGACATGGCTATTTCTTAAATTTGACATGCGACACGGGCCTAAACTGAGGTATAATGACAGGCGACATGGCTGTTTAAAATTCTACACGCAACATGGAATCGCCCCTCCCCCGTCTATACCCCCTCTAAAGCCCCATACCCACTAACCGACTTTAGCGGCGACAGGTGTTGAGTAACTGTGAGGATCTTTGTTGTCGTCGCCGGGTGACTGGAATATAAGACAAGATTGATATTTACCGGCGATTGTCCTAACGATTTTCCCGTCGTCCTTCGTCGGTCGCCCCAAAAAAACACACCACACTATTCAATATTAAAAAGCATCTTAAGCTAAATTTATCCTGAATGATTCCATTAAATCATAAATACTTATTATCATCACTTGGAATTAAACAATTCTCTATACCTCTAATTGCCATGTGGTAGAAATGAGCACGTGGTAATCACCAAAATGTGGTCACGTGGTCACGTCTGCACATGGTCTTCTAGACCTCGTGCAGACGTGGTCACGTGCCCACCTTTTGCCGATCACCAGGTGCTCTTCACAACCACATGGCAATTAGCCTCTCACCATGGTCAGTCCATGTCAGGGACACAGTTCAATAAACATGGACATAATAACCAACACGTCGTCTGCAGCACTGCCCCCTGCATTGTGACCTCCTGTTGTCTGCACAGGTGGGCCCCATCCAGGTGCCCCGTGATGTGCACGTCACTACCCCGGGACCCGGGGGCCCAAACACGTGTCTTATAGACGTGTGTTATAATCAGGATTCTGTGGACCTCATTTCTGGTGTTTCTAACGTGTTTTAATCACGCGTCTTCATCTTAGAGAATCCTGATGTAAATCTCGTGTTATATTATTTTCTGAAATAAAAAGATTGAACCCTTGAACTCTCTCATACAATGGCAGAGCTCTTCCACTGAGCTATGCTGAAGGAGCTTGGAATACAGAGCCATTTAAGTGTATTTAAATAATGGAGACATTTGCATGAGAAATTAAAGTAAAAAAACAACTGTCAAAACCCATGAATCATGAATACAAACGCCAAGTTTCTGTTTGAGATGGTTATTTGGAGGCCAATAGATTTCCTATGGTACAGAGAGTGGTTACAAACCCTGTATTCTTTAGTGAACCTGTGGATTAATGTCCTCTATTGTGTTCCAAGGTCACAAGAAACGTGGACGGAGGGCTGTTTGGCCTATATAATTATCAGACTAATAATTTACAGGAACTTCGAGGTATTGTTTCAATTTATGATTAGGAAAATTTAGTTTGAACAGAACATGAAAATGTGACAAAATAAAGTGGATACAAGTGGATATTTGTAAGAACCTTTTTAGTGCCGCTGATTGGCAGGCTTTCCCTTGCCAGTAAACACTAATTGCTTCAGTAGTATGATTTAAAGCTAAATGTGGCTATCTGTGGGGTGTTTCATAAGAAGTTCCGTAGCTATGGCAGTTTTATGTGCCCTTACAGAAACGGTAAGCGAGTTTGAAACCCCCATATCTCACCGTTTAATAACAAACTCCCATAAATCAACCCAAAACTCCACCCAAAACTCATCTAAGCAAAGACAAAACCCACGTAGCTACAGCACCCCAAAAGGTGATCGTATCTTAATGAAACGCAAAACTCACATAGCGGTACAGAGGTTTGTTATGAAATAGGCCCCAGGCTGATGTGCTTTCTTAGAAAAACATCATATAATTCCCAAACTCACAGATATATCAGATAGATAGATATTAACGGCTAAGCCATTTTAAAATATCTATAATTTCTACTTCAACGCCTCTTAATGTTTAGATATGACTATAGTAAATATTTTAAGATAAAGAAAGCAGGGGTTCACCATCAGAAATCATAATTTATTCTAGAAAATACAAAAGAATTCGTCTTAAAAACACAGAATACTGTATTTCTGCTCAATACATCTACAGAAACATGTGTTGTTTTTTTTAAAAATATTATTTATATTTCTAATGTATCATGATAAAGTCAAGTTTAATTCAGGTTTTAAAGAAATGAGTTTCAGAAAATGTACGTATACAAGATGGTGCTGCAGTGGTTACCCGTACTTACCTTTTAGCCTCATACCAACTAGGTGATTTTACTGGCGATAGGTGACGGGCGACTGGGAGAATCAGCGGTAAAATGGCCGAGCAATTAATAACAATCACTAGGCGATTCTCCGTGGGTATGATGCACATTCTGGGCGATGGGTGACAAATGATGGGATCGCTGGGTAAATCCTCAGGAAAATCACTGGGAAATTATCAAACTTGCCTGATATTCCAGTGGCCCAGTGACGATGACGATTCTCCCAGTCGCCCATCGCCCATCAGCGTTCAAGTCGCTTAAGCCCCATACCCATTAGGCGATTTTACCGGAAACTGGCGATGGGCAACAGCAGAATCACTGGTAAAATCGTCACCAATTTAGAACACCTGTTAGCATGTAACATTTCAATATTATATCTAACAGGTGTTCTAAATTGGTGACGATTTTACCAGTGATTCTGCTGTTGCCCATCGCCAGTCGCCGGTAAAATCACCTAGTGGGTATGGCCCTTTAAGTTTCCGACCACCTGTTGACCCGAGGATGACTCCGACTGAATAAGGGCCCAGGCGGGGGTTCCAACAAGGCCTTTATGTAGATCAGATACTGATCGATGACCCCCAATCACATATAATAATTATGTAATGTTATCGGCAGACCATGCAGTCAACCGTTATCTCCCTTTCTCCCCCCTTTTACTTGAACACAAAGTACGCAGTTCACGAGCCCCACAACACCCCTTGAGACCCTGACTCATTTCAAGGACCTCAAGTTTGTTTACTCCTTTTCCAACCAAATAAGAAGCTATGCATTTACAATTTGTGAATGTGATTATTTCTTCTGCCCGTAGTATTCTACCTGGGAGTAGTAAAATCGTTCAATGAGGATGCCTTACATTTTTTACTGTTTTCGATGGCATCTCTAGTTCTTCTTGTACCCTACTCTCTCGCATGGATTATTTACCAGAAGGTCGCATACTTACAATCAGAGGATTGTCTTTTTTTACTCGGAGCCGTCTTTGATTTCTTTGGATGTAACCTAATGCTCGTTCATTGTCACCTCCCGAGTTCTAACAGAATTAACTATATCCACCTACCGGACACTTTTAAGTCTTCCGCCTCTTGCCTTTTAGGCCTGCCAAATGTTAATGTTTCAACAGTTAAATAACACTTAAAATAACACATTATTTGAATTTGTTAGATCATTCAGTGGGAGATCTGACAAAGAGAAAAGATTCTAACGTAAAGGACATAAATTGATGAAAGGAAAATAAAAACTGATTCTTACGGACTAGGGTTTAAGGTTGTATTCCACTAAACAACTTGGGCTGCCACATAGGCATGATATGACGATGTTACAGACAAATTCACATACAGGATGGATATAATTGCCAATTTTAAACACGTCAGATATGTATAACATCTCTAGACGTAGACATCTTTATAGCTGCCCCCCAGTCCATTTCATATGCATGTTGAATGTACTTTTGAATTCGATTCTAAGGAACACAACAGAAATATATCATGATGGATTTAGAAAGGTTCCAGCGTCCGTAAAGCCTAAAGGGTCCTGCATAGAAAGCACCTTATACCCCTTCATCACCTACAAATCAAGGCCTAAAAATCAAAAGAAGTTACCATTTTTTCCTACTACGTTTTTTAATGCTTTTCCTGTAGTACAGGAGTTGCTCTTTCAAAAAAGCTGATACTTTCTCAGCGGCACCAGTCTGATGAAAGCACTCTTCACCTCAGTCAGTCAGTTATAACATTAAAAGGCCTTCCCACACCGGGAATCGAACCCGGGCCGCCTGCGTGAAAGGCAGGAATCCTAACCACTAGACCATATGGGACGGTGTGCACCAAGGAGTCTGTGATACAGTGTTACGCTGAATGGGCCCATTCACACATTATCATAATGATATCTCAATGTTGTCACCATGTTCTTGAAAGTAAAGGAGATACCGCAATTTTGTGCTTAGGGTAAAGGTGGTTATCCATGATGCAAGAAAATGGAAAGTTATTTTCTTGTGCGTTTGTCATTTTCTTGAGTGAATGATTTTTGATCAAAATATCCTTGATGATGTCAATTGAACGATTGAGTGATAGTTAGAAATAGGTTGCATATTCACAATGATAATCATGATTAAATCTATTCCATAAGCAATTTGTCTGAGAGATATATATCTTGCTATGCATGACAGAGTCGGCCCTGTCAGAGCTATGGTGTCACATTGTGGAGAGAGTCGGCCCTGTCAGAGCTATGGTGTCACATTGTGGAGAGAGTCGGCCCTGTCAGAGCTATGGTGTCACATTGTGGAGAGAGTCGGCCCTGTCAGAGCTACACTGTCACATTGTGGAGAGAGTCGGCCCTGTCAGAGAGATGCTGTGATATTGTGGTGAGAGTCGGCCCTGTCAGAGCTATGCTGTCACATTTTTGTTAGAGTCAGCCTTGTGAGAGCTATGCTGTCACATTTGGGTTAGAGCTGATCCTGTCATAGCTTTGGCGTCATATTATAGGTAGAGTTGGCCTTATTAGACCCCAACACGCCTGAATCTAAGAGGCCTAAAAATCAAAAGAAGTTACCATTTTTTCCTACTACGTTTTTTAATGCTTTTCCTGTAGTACAGGAGTTGCTCTTTCAAAAAAGCCAATGTTCTCAAAAATTCGTCTGCAGATGTGGAAGGAACAGTTGGTTTCCATGGCAACCGTCAACAAAATTAGACTATTCTGAAATTAACCTTCTTTAAGTCATATCTTTCCTGATATGCAAGGTAGATACACAATTGAGGTGTCAAATTGACACATTCTATCAGCTCTATCAGATAATGGAATGAAATTGGTTGTCTTGGTTACTCAGTTGCCATGGTAACTGAACATATACTCTGAATTGACCATAATTCCAGGTTACCTTCTTTTTCAGTTACCATAGCAACCACAAATATCAGTCTTTCAAAGAACAACAAGCTTCACCTGAAGGGTATACATTTCTACTTTATGAAACAGGGCATTGATGTGAGAATATCTGTTTGGAATATAGTGATTAGCTGGTTTCCATGGAAACCGAATGAAAATTCAGCTTTTTTGAGATAAACATCATTTTGGCCATATTTTCCTTGATAAGCAAGGTAGAGACACAATTTTTATCTCAAATCAAGGCATTCATAGAGTTCTATAGTACAAAAGTTTGAAATTGGTTGCCTTGGTTACCTGGTTGTCATGGTAACCAAAAATATCATAAAAATTGACCAAGAATACTGTTTTCCTCTTGTATTTGTTACCATAGCAACCATATTTAAAGGTATTACAAAATGCAACCTATCTTAACTGAAGCAAGTACATCTATACTTATCCAAATGAGGAGGCCTGATAATGGAATGAACAAAGAACATAAGAAAAATCTGGTTTCCATATATTCCAAACAGATATTCTCACATCAATGCCCTGTTTCATAAAGTAGAAATGTATACCCTTCAGGTGAAGCTTGTTGTTCTTTGAAAGACTGATATTTGTGGTTGCTATGGTAACTGAAAAAGAAGGTAACCTGGAATTATGGTCAATTCAGAGTATATTTTCAGTTACCATGGCAACTAAGTAACCAAGACAACCAATTTCATTCCATTATCTGATAGAGCTGATAGAATGTGTCAATTTGACACCTCACTTGTGTTTCTACCTTGCATATCAGGAAAGATATGACTTAAAGAAGGTTAATTTCAGAATAGTCTAATTTTGTTGACGGTTGCCATGGAAACCAACTGTTCCTTCCACATCTGCAGACGAATTTTTGAGAACATTGGCTTTTTTGAAAGAGCAACTCCTGTACTACAGGAAAAGCATTAAAAAACGTAGTAGGAAAAAATGGTAACTTCATCGACAGTTTAGCTGCCAGTGTGTTATGGCCTATATCAGAGTTATGCTGTCACATTGTGGTGAGAGTCGGCCCTGTCAGAGATATGCCGTCACATTGTGGTAGGAGTCAACAACCCTAACTATTGAGTTGGTCCATTTTAAATGTTTAGATGAACAGAGATAAAACCTACAATTCCAGTAGAAATATTAACAGGTTTCATTCGCATTGGTTAAGATGAAAGAGGGATGGTTTTATCAATTTTCAATTCTTTCAACTATAATATTTTGGCTGCTTCAACAACATGCTTTACTCTGAAAAAAAAAGGAAATAGATCAACTATTGAAATGTCAAAGTACAAACCATGTAGAAAGTAAGGTGTCTCATTCTTCCTCTTTGACATAATCATGACTATTATCTGCATTATTTGCCTTCCCAGAACTTGGCT
Organism: Lepidonotus clava; assembly: GCA_936440205.1. Taxonomy (NCBI): domain Eukaryota; kingdom Metazoa; phylum Annelida; class Polychaeta; order Phyllodocida; family Polynoidae; genus Lepidonotus; species Lepidonotus clava. The sequence continues at coordinate 662,331 of OW387136.1, read as the reverse complement.
GAGTACTCCGATACTGGGCACTTGAAGCGAAAGATGAAACACTACGACTAAAAGACATCTGTCAAATACAGTTCTGCCCTCATTAAAGGAGCAATAGTGGGTCAACTCGCTCTCTAATGGACAACTGACACTGCCTTAAGTCCCATTCACTGCGAGCAATATTTTACTTGAGAGTCATTGCGATCTACACGCTTAGCAAATTATCAAATTGATTTGAAAATTCATTATCATAGTTGTGTACGCTTCTATAGCACATCATAGAAATATCTTTTCCAAAATTTGTTTATAAGAATAAAAGATCAAAAATTGACCCAGATCCCAACCAGTCTCAAGGTAAAAATCTCATACCGTGAATGGAAAAACATCTATAAATACATAGTTTTTGATATATAGAAACAACAAAGTGAAAACTAAAAGAATACTACATAGAAACAGATTCAGCAGTACCTCACACTCCAGTCAATTCTCCTATTTGCCCGATTAATCTCCCTCGCCTACCGTTGTTTGCCCGGGCCACCTTTCCCTTTGTAGTGACAGGTGGCACTTAGTAACCCAGCCTTGGAGTGTGAGGGAGCAGGAGTGGGTGACTGGGGCTCAGATGGAGGAGTCCAACCTCTCACCTCCACCCAGGCCCCTCAGGAGGTGGGTAAACCTCACAGATAGCTTATCAGTGAGAAATGCACCGCCCCGTCACGTAACGGGCCGGGTACGCAGGGATCAGAGCAGGAGTGGTGTGAAAGACCACCTGTACACAGCAAAACTACTGCAATAAGCCCATCCCACATTGGGTAGATCCTAAGATTGGTCAAGGGTTGGTTAAAATATCTGTTTAAGCCATCCTTTTTTCCAAAAGTTTGGGTTACTGAAATAAGCAAGAATTATGTTTTTCTATATCCTCAAGTACTGTTTGAACATTCTGATTTATCAAATGTTATCAATCAACAGATTTGCAGGTTTGCTAGCCAATCAAAAGTATGTATTTTAGGGCAAAATAGGGTTGGACATTATAGGCTGGGCTGACAGGCTTTAACTTTGGTTCCTATAGGAAAAGGACAAAATATAAAGCTGCATTTTAAAAACTTTAAGAGCAATCTGTCAACCAAATTGCTTTTATCAATTTTGTACTATGCAATTGTCTTCAAGGAACAATCGTGGATGCAATTTTGAAAATATTTAATAGTAAATGTACATGTTCGTGTAAACCGGGATGGGCTTATTCTCGTATTATTTTGGTCTATCTTATATCAAATATCAGGATTCGTGCCCCTATACTTTTAACATTGCCCTGCGCTCTCAGAAACTTTTGAATAAAAAACCATAATGTCTGTCTGTGAAGGCTTAAACCAACTTTTGTGTTTTTATTGAACTTTTCGAAATTTTCTGCATAAACGAACTAGAATAAATAAAGTATAGACTGCAGGTGAAGTTAGAAATTGCTAATGACCCTGCACCTCTATTTCATGCTTAAACCCTCGACTAGTACAATATCACTTACTTTGTATCACCTTGGTCTGCACTATGTATAATTATATAGTGCTACCCATTATCTCAGGAGAGTACTGTTATATGTATGCCACTTTGATAAGGTCAGCCAACACCCCATAGCCCCTCTCTCCGTTATCTCAGCTGAGTAACATGTACGTCCCCCATAGCCCCTCCCTCCGTTATCTCAGGTGACATGTACGTCCCCCATAGCCCCTCCCTCCGTTATCTCAGGTGTCATGTACGTCCCCCATAGCCCCTCCCTCCGTTATCTCAGGTGTCATGTACGTCCCCCATAGCCCCACCCTCTGTTATCTCAGCTGAGTAACATGTACGTCCCCCATAGCCCCACCCTCCGTTATCTCAGGTGTCATGTACGTCCCCCATAGCCCCTCCCTCCGTTATCTCAGGTGACATGTACGTCCCCCATAGCCCCTCCCTCCGTTATCTCAGGTGACATGTACGTCCCCCATAGCCCCACCCTCCGTTATCTCAGGTGACATGTATGTCCCCCATAGCCCCTCCCTCCGTTATCTCAGCTGAGTAACATGTACGTCCCCCATAGCCCCACCCTCCATTATCTCAGGTGTCATGTACGTCCACCATAGCCCCTCCCTCCGTTATCTCAGGTGACATGTATGTCCCCCATAGCCCCTCCCTCCGTTATCTCAGGTGAGTGACATGTATGTCCCCCATAGCCCCTCCCTCCGTTATCTCAGGTGAGTGACATGTACGTCCCCCATAGCCCCTCCCTCAGTTATCTCAGGTGAGTGACATGTATATCCCCCATAGCCCCTCCCTCCGTTATCTCAGGTGAGTGACATGTACGTCCCCCATAGCCCCACCCTCTGTTATCTCAGCTGAGTAACATGTACGTCCCCCATAGCCCCTCCCTCCGTTATCTCAGGTGAGTGACATGTACGTCCCCCATAGCCCCACCCTCCGTTATCTCAGGTGACATGTACGTCCCCCGTAGCCCCTCCCTCTGTTATCTCAGGTGAGTGACATGTACGTCCCCCATAGCCCCTCCCTCCGTTATCTCAGGTGAGTGACATGTACGTCCCCCATAGCCCCTCCCTCCGTTATCTCAGGTGAGTAACATGTACGTCCCCCATAGCCCCTCCCTCAGTTATCTCAGCTGAGTAACATGTACGTCCCCCATAGCCCCTCCCTCCGTTATCTCAGGTGAGTGACATGTACGTCCCCCATAGCCCCACCCTCTGTTATCTCAGGTGACATGTACGTCTCCCATAGCCCCTCCCTCCGTTATCTCAGGTGACATGTACGTCCCCCATAGCCCCTCCCTCCGTTATCTCAGGTGACATGTACGTCCCCCATAGCCCCTCGCTCCGTTATCTTAGGTGACATGTACGTCCCCCATAGCCCCTCCCTCCGTTATCTCAGGTGACATGTACGTCCCCCATAGCCCCTCCCTCCGTTATCTCAGGTGACATGTACGTCCCCCATAGCCCCTCCCTCCGTTATCTCAGGTGACGTGTACGTCCCCCATAGCCCCACCCTCCGTTATCTCAGGTGAGTGACATGTACGTCCCCCATAGCCCCACCCTCCGTTATGTCAGGTGACATGTACGTCCCCCATAGCCCCACCCTCCATTATCTCAGGTGACATGTATATCCCCCATAGTCCCTCCCTCCGTTATCTCAGGTGATGTGTACGTCCCCCATAGCCCCACCCTCCGTCATCTCAGGTGACATGTACGTCCCCCATAGCCCCTCCCTCCGTTATCTCAGGTGACATGTACGTCCCCCATAGCCCCACCCTCTGTTATCTCAGGTGACATGTACGTCCCCCATAGCCCCTCCCTCCGTTATCTCAGGTGACATGTACGTCTCCCATAGCCCCACCCTCCGTTATCTCAGGTGAGTGACATGTACGTCCCCCATAGCCCCTCCCTCCGTTATCTCAGGTGAGTGACATGTACATCCCCTATAGCCCCACCCTCCGTTATCTCAGGCTGTGGTGGAGAGTGTGATCGATGGGGCGTGACTCAGGCACAGAGGTTGGCCACATGGCCGGGGACGGGAAGGAGGGTGAGGGAGTCGTTACTGATTGAGTTATAGGAGGGGCTCCAAGCACCCTGTCTGTCGACTCTGTCTTAGGGGTTACAGTCTGGGGCACATCAATCCAGATCCTTCTTTTGGAGAAGAATACATCCTTGTCTTAAAGATTAGATCCTTTTCCACTGCCTTACATCCCTCACAAAGGATTTGAAAAATGACTTATTAACTCAGAATAGTCACCAATTTTTGTAAGACAGAGCATTTATCAATCTACGTATTTATGATAGAGCTTGAGGTACGTTTATTTCCCTCACCAGATGGCATTGTATGGAAAACAGTATGATTATGTCCTTGTTTATAAGTAAAATGAGAAGTATGTACTGCAAAAGGAGAATCAAGACAGTACATACATCCGATATCTTGGCACACGCCCACGATTGGGAATATAGCATCAGGTTTTAGGTATTTTGACGTCAGGTCGACGAACAATCACGTTAAAGTATGAAATGTATATTATCTGTTCAGTTTTAGGTGGTATTAAGAAGAAATTCATTCAATCTCTATACGACATATCAATTAACTGAAAGGGCATATAAATCTTTCGCGTGCAGAATTCAAAGTCAGAAAAGTATTCCAAAGTTAAAATGTGCAATGTGATTACATTAGCGAGCAGATGGCCCCAGGAGAAATGGAAAATGAGGTAAGGGCAAGTCAATATGACCCAGGCCTACAATTACATTGTTGTTAGGGCAATTCTCGGGAGAATATATCATCCAATATACAGAAGTAACTTGAAACAAATCTAGAAACAAATTGTAGATTAGCTGATGAAATACAGAAATACACTGTGCAAGCTGCACCAACTGCAGGCAAGGACACTAATTTGAAATAAGAAAATATGATAAAGATATTTGTATGAAATTGGGTGTGGTGATTACTTGGATGGTGTCGATCACAGCACTGAGCTATTTCATATTCACTGGTCCTCTCTTTATAGACATCTCCAGCTTCCCCTGACCATCGAGATGTAGAAGTTACGCATATGAAATTATACAATAAAATAAATATGCATCACAACCATTCACAGTATTAATAGTAATTATTAGTAGTAATACATGAATTCATCAAACAAGTTTCACGTACCTTAGGTCAATTGTTTTTAATGATTTTTGAAAGACAATAAATCTTCAGACAATTGCATTTTTTGTCCATATCCCAAAGTGAGGTCCTTTCATGAAATGGTAACAGTGATTGAGAAGAGTTCACTGATCTCCTTCGTTCATCAGGTAATGTTTCCTCTCCTGGCCTCCTTTGTAAGCTGAGACACAGGCGTTGGCCTATTAGACTACAGGAATACCTTCATCAGTAATTGTATCTGTATTATTGACTGCCTTATGTTCCACCTATTAGTAAATAGTGTGCGGTTTTAGACTGACCATAGGGTAAGATGACACCACTTTAACCTGACAAAAGCACATTTTTATCGTCATTCACGAATGTTGCTGAGTTCAGCAGAACACTACACCCTCACACCAGACAGCCATGTTTCGGATGCACCGGGGAATGGTTTTAGTTACAGAAGGTTCAAATTCATTTAGTGGATTTCAGCCAGTGGTCAGTGATATAACAGCATGTAGCCACCACCCAGGGGTACGGACCGTCCTGACCCGCTGTCATGAGCTGCAGCCTGGTGGGAAGGGGGAGGGGACACTATCTTAATGGGTTCCTTGCACATAAGTTTATAGACTTATATTTTATAAGTAATTCATTTGATCTATGTATACTAAAAACATATCGGAAGAAAAGAATGGAAAATGACTAGGCATTATTGGATTGTTAAAGAACGAAAATTTAATTTGTGAATTTCTTGATAGATAACTTGAGATTCCCATGTTAATAGGATATTGTAGATGAATAAAATCCTATATTTGGCCAAATATGCTCTTTCAGTGTTAAAGCACATATACCTTACTATATATATATATATATATATATATATATATATATATATATATATGCTGGGGGATTTCCTTAGATGGATAAAGGGGGTTTCCCATTAACTCACCGTGTGATGTCATGCAAGTTTTTTAATGTCCTTTAAGTTTGTCAAAAATCAGAGGTTCCCTTTGCTTCTTGTCACATTGATAGAACTAGAAGTGAAAAGCATGCTGTATTGATTTCATAAAAAGATAAACATCTTGCAATTACGTACAAGGTTCTTTTTAATGACCCTAAATGGCCTCATACAAACATAAAAGAGAAGTTCGATTTTATCATAAACCTCAATAATAAACCAATAGCTCATGTCTGGCACCTCTAATGAGATTGGAAAGGGTTTTATAAAGCTGCAGCCAGTCGTGGCACATAGGGGGTCTAATTAACATGTCGCTGCAGCCTGCTGTTCGCAGCCTCTGAATTTTGACATCAGCCCTTATTCATGTGTAACTTTTCACATTTTGATGAATCTATGCACTAAAATACATGGAACATGCATAGAATTGCGAATCTAAAAACAACAACAACAAACTACCGCTGCTGCCACTATCTAGCGTTTCCTAAAAAAACTAAGGTGGGGAAGGCCACACGGTGATTAAAACAAGGTATCATAGCGTGTGAGGGTATATTCATAAATGCTTTTCTTATTGTTTTATTGATCAAATATGACAATTTTGGCGTAGTTTAATGATTGTTACATAGATTTTATGTCAACCAGCACTGTTATTGCCCTACAGGGCAATAACTTGAAATAAGGTATCATATCGTGTGAGGGTATATTTATAAATGCTTCACTTATTGTTTTATTGATCAAATATGACAATTTTGGCATAGTTTAATGATTGTTACAGGGCAATAACTTCTTTAGGTGCCACAAAGTTGGTATAGAATAAATCCAGTATCACTATGCACGCCCACCATTGGGAATGTACTTCGAGTATTAACTAAGTTAATGTCAAGTCAACTACCAATCATATTGAAGTATCAAATGTATATTCTCTGTTCAGTTTTCAATGGTATTAAGAAGGAATTCATTCAATCTGTATATATGATATATCAATTAACTGAAAGGACATATGACTCCTGCTAGTGCAGAGTTCAAAGTTGGAAAAGTATTGGCAAGTTAAAATGTGCAATGTGATTACATTAGTGAGCAGACGGCCCGAGGAGAAATGTAAAATGAGGTAAAGTCAAGTCAATGTGACCCAGGCCTACAATTACTTTGCTGTTAGGGCAATTCTTTGGAGAATATATAGATCCTATGTACAGCAGTAACTAGAAACAACACAAGGAAGAATTGTAGATTAGCTGATGAAATGTCTGAAAAGCAATAAAGTGTAAAGGAAATAGAAATGATAGCAGTTTGGATATATATAAAGTCCAAACAATTATTTATTCATCCATCAACAAGTGCCTTTGGCAGACATGACAAAAGATAATTGCAATAGAAATAAACTCTTCCTTTCAAATTTGTTAGATATGGTGAGTGAATTAAGATTGATATATCTGGTATATCCATCCTCATAAGGATTGCTAGTGTACACACATAATGTCTACATAATGGTTACTGCACAGACATGTCTGCATGGTGGTTACTGTGTAGACATGGTTTGCTGGTTCCACGAAATTCATTACACTGGTATGAAAATACCTGGAGGAAAGTGTTATATCAGCCAATCAGAAGACTACTACTGGTGCTGCCACCTAGTAGATTTGGATAGAGTAACATGGAGTGAAGTGCACCTCAGCCAATCAGATGGCTGAATTCTGTGGATGGCTAACATTCAGTGTAACATCAACTAACCTGCAATATGGTGTTGATACTGACCTCTTGAAATTATCTATGTAGATAAGAAATAATAAATCTCAACCAAAAATTAGGAGAAGATTAGTGTTGCATTGAATAATTTATCAACATCTTGGTGAGCTTATTTCATTCATAGATAGAAGGAGAAGTATGCACCAAAATGGTCTCATTCTAGCGTGTGTTCAATGGATGCAAATTTGGTCAATTATTTGTGAGACATGCAATTGCACATGGTCCAATTATGGATTCCCACAGTTTCTTCTATATGGTCCAAAGACATCTCCAGGTAACTCTGATCCAGACGTAGATGGTCATGTATATCAAATTACAGAACAAAACAAATATACATCATCACTCTTAATGTAACAGTCGTGACACAGGAATTCTTCAAACAAGTTTCACATATTTTTTAGTTCATTTGTTTTAAATGTTTTTTGAAAGACAATAAAGTTTCAGACCATTGTATTTTTTGTCTAACCTATTCCACATTAAGGTCCCTATATAAGATGGCGACACTGATTGAGAAGAGTTCACTGATCTCATTGATTCATCAGGTAACTTTTCCTCCAGCCTCCTTCTATATCAGTGGCAGCTCTGTAACATGAGACAAGGGTGGTGGCCGATCATAATACAGAAATAGCTTCAACAGATAAAGTAATTGTATCTTTATTATTGACCACCTCAAATTCCACCTATTAGTAAACAGCGAACACGCTTCTAGACTGACCATTCGGTAAGAGGACACTGCTTTAACCTGACAAAACATTTTTTTAGTATCGTTTATAAATGTTGCTGAGTTCAGCAGAACACTACACCTTCACGGCAGACAGCCATGTTTCGGATGCTCCGGGGAATGGTTTTAGTTGCGGAAGTTTCAAATTGATTTAGTAATCCTTCTTAAAACCTTTCTATATGCGGCTGTTAATGTTAAAATGCCTACGGCCTGCATAAGTTTTCATATAAAAACAGAATTACAGGAATTTGAATATCTATTTACATATTTTTTTTCTCTTTTGGTGTAAGTCCATTTAAGTGACAGGACACTTACCCCCTGGACACTTACCCCTGGACATTTACCCCCCAGACATTTACCCCCAGACACTTATACCCTGGACACAACCCCCTGACCACTTACCCCTCAAACCACTTACCCCCCAAACTACTTACCCACTGGACACTTCCCCCCTATTACACTTACCCCCTATTACATTTACCCCCTAGGACACTTACCACCTAGGACACTTAACCTCCAACCTTGGTAGATATGCAAAATATTAATGACTTAATGTGCAGATTGGGAGAGGCACAGAAGGAATGAAAAGGAGGGCCGATAGGGAATGGGGTAGGGTGACAGATGAGGGTGGTAACTGGAGAACTCGGTCCACTTGAGAACTCGGTCCAATGATGTTGTGACACTTCCCCATCCACAAACTGTTGAGTAGGGATGAGTTAGCCTTTTAGGTATAATTCCTAGAGATCTGTTAGAAGAGAGGGATATCTATTTAGTTTGCTTTCCATTAGAAAGACTTTTCCAGCTTCAGTGGACTAAGTACTCCTGTGGACTGAGTTCTCCAGTGTTCAGGAGGGCTAGACAGCGAGCATGTCAGGGGTAGCATCCATGGTCCTTTCTCAGAGAATCATGTCTCAGAGAAAATCTATTATGCTGCACAGAGTATTTACCTTACACACCCTCTAAACACTCTCTGTTCTCTGTTCATTCTTTTAACTCTTGGTTCTAAAATGGCTAAAACAGTAGATAAGAGTTGGGAGATGGAAAAGTAAATGATGGCATAGCTGGCATCCATATTTTCCACATAATTTTCTCTTCATTATAAGCCAAAGGGGGATAAGTGTCATAGAGGGTAAGTGTCCTAGGGAGTAAGAGTCCAGGGGGTATATGTCTGGGGAGTAAGTGTCCTTTGGGAAGTGTCCTTTGGGTAAGAGATTGGTGGGGGTATATGTCCTAGAACCTATTATTCATATGGAAAGACTTGCAATTGTCACTCTCTGCTGCTACTTGGACTTGCCTTGCCCCAGGCTCCTCGGTCAGTTTGGACACCTGGAGACTCGGCCAGTAGTTAACCCTCCTCATGCCTTTACATTACATTACACTATTAGAGGCTCTAAATACTCCAACACACCGGATCGCTCTTTTACTCTCAAACTTTGACTTGTCATCATCAATTTCACATTCGTCTCCTGACTGCTCGTCCCGTATATCTGTCACCGAGTTTTAATATGTTTAACTCTGGTCTCTCCGTTTTCGTTAATTACATACAGATCAGAGGTGTCTGGCATATATAACGTATGATGAATCCAGAAGAAGGATGCAATCAGCCAAAACTTGGGGACTTGTAAATCAACTTGCTTCATAATGAATCACCATCCGCACACTAACTGGATCTGATTTGGTGTGACATCTACCATCTTTTAATCTTCTCAATACATTAAGATGCACTACATCAATTCTATCTAATTTATCATAGATGCATCTTTAATATTATTGTTCTGAATGCCCATTCATTTATTTGTGATCTTGATGGATTGCACAAAGAATCTCTACTAAATTCGATTAGAAAGGAGAAAAACAGATTAGATATCTGGTCTCTTACAAATTCTGCTCTCCGCTCCCAGTGATACTTTATTATTACCAATATTTTCAACTCTCAGGGCACCATGACACATTCGGAAATAGAACTTGACATTTTTAACGCCCCAAGATATGAGACACCTTCGGTGCATACAATCAATTAACATTTAGGATGTCCCTTACGCTGGTATTTAGCTAAAGGTCAATGCACGAACTAAGGAAAAGTGTATATGGACAAAAAAGAAGAATGTTGAGTACAAACACGGATGCAGCTTGCCAGGTTGGATGTTAAAGGTTTACTTGTGTATTTATGAAATTTTGCAAACCTAGCTGCAAAGTATGGAGAGCCTTAAGTCTGACTTCATTGTGAAAGGGATACTATTCTGATGTCTGCTCAGGTAAACCTCCCCTTTCTCAGGTAAAGCTCCCCTTTCTCAGGTAAACCCCCCTTTTTCAGTTAAACCCCCGTTTCTCAGTTAAACCTCCCCTTTCCCAGGTTAACATCGCCTTTCTCAGGTAAACCTCCCCTTTCTCAGTTAAACCTCCCCTTTCCCAGGTTAACATCGCCTTTCTCAGGTAAACCTCCCCTTTCTCAGTTAAACCTCCCCTTTCCCAGGTTAACATCGCCTTTCCCAGGTAAAACTCCTCTTTCTCAGTTAAACCTCCCCTTTCTCGGGTAAACCTCCCCTTTCTCAGGTTAACCTCCCTTTCTCAGATAAAAGTCCCCTTTCTCAGATAAAAGTCCCCTTTCTCAGATAAACCTTCCCTTTCTCAGGTTAAACTTTCCTTTCTCAGGTAAACTTTCCCTTTCTTAAGTCAACTTTCCCTTTCTCAGATAAATCTCCGCTTTATTGCTGTCTTCTAGAGGCATTCATAATAATGCGAACCTTGCAAAATATCAGGTTGTTTCCTAAAACTCCTGATGAATAATCAGAGGCCCTTTATAAAGAAACGCAATGTTATTAGGAGAATCGTCTTGCAATCCAAGCTTTGTGTCAGATAGAGCAAATCAATGGATGACTCAGCATAACGCATTTGCTGATGCCATTTGATCCGGAAAGGAAGACACAGCACAAAAATAGTATGGATGGGAATAGTCCAGAACTATTCTATACTTTTTAACAACCTAAATGTATATGCACAGAAAACTAATGTTTCAAAATATGAAACATTTGTCGGAGGAGAATGTTATTTTGAGTTGTAGCCATATCCTCCTTGTCAGAGCTTTTTTCAGATTCAGATTTCTTCTACTGTTTATGAAATCAGAAAGTCCGTTTCCCAGTGTTCATCAAATCTATGCCCAGGCAGATTAACATTGAAGCTTTCCCCGTTAGACCTTGACAATTTCTCTGTTAGACCTTATTGGTTTAATTACCTTTCACATTGAAATAATTTTGTCAAGAAAAGTAATCATGTTCTAATTTTACAGTGGTGCGACCTACATGTTACTTCTATATATGCTTTTCCCTAGGTATCATTTCTTGTTTATGAAACATGTTTATTCATCAGCGTAAGTCTTGGTTTAGCAGATCCTTAGATCGCATACTGTAAATGGGCTTTTCTGCGTTGCATATGTCAGAATCAGGCTAGATATCAAAGCAAATGAGTAGTTGTCTACAGTACATGGCGCTTATATGAATTATAGAATGGAGTAGAAGTGATCTTTAATTTGCATCCTCAAATGCTTTTTAATTTCATGAACATCCGTTGTCCCTTAATGAAGCATTGGACCAAATAGTAGCCGAGGGAGTCTTATTCAAAGGGCCTGCTGTAGTGTAGTTGAACAATCCCAGCCGGATATGTGATAGTAAACCGCCGCGGAGACGGAGGTTATGGTATATAACCCTCCGAGGCGTCAGCCGAGGAGGTTATATGCCATGACCTCCGTCTCCAAGGCGGTTTACAAGCTTATACTACGTCCCAAACCCAAGATGCATACTTTGAGGTGATAAGGACCTCTGTTGGTTAACTATATTATATATATATATATATATATATGTTCTGTTGTGAAACAATACGGATCACAAGGTGGCTAGTACGATCAGCACAAACCAGTAGCCACGATAGGCCAGTGGTCTAGGGACTTGATTTACATGCAAAAGGTCTCGGGTTCGATCCCAGCATGAGCCAGGTATTTCATTAGTTTTTTAGGTCTTTTTTAGTGTTTTTTTTGGTCTTTTAATTAAGGGAAAATTCAAAACGTATCATGGTCTTAGTTAATTTCTTAAAGTTAGGGCCTGTTGCATGCACATATATTGGTGTGAACAATTAGGGACATTTTTGAGTTTTGTTCTGTGGTGACTATCTTATGAAGAGATAGGCTTCACCAAAGCAGCTGCCTCAGTGGGGTAGCGGTTAGCCTCTAGAACTCTAAATAATGGAGCCTTCAGTTCGAACCCATGCTGTTTAAAATTGGAACTAAAACTTTTCAAAAAATCTAAATCAAGTCAATCAAAATCAAGGTTTCCAACAATGTCTCCAATAACCTCCTCCGGAGGTTATCTGGATAACCTCCTCTGGAGGTTTTCCTGATAAACCTCTGCTGGAGGTTAAAATCAGCTAGAATAGTAGGTTACGCCAAGAAACCTCCTGTCAGAACAATAGACAAACGAACTGGGAGTAGTATAATTGACAGTTGACTACGTATGTAGTTTTCAATTCATTTCATGAGGACTTTTCAATTAACGTTTTGAAGATCATAGAACACAGACTCTTATCACAGATCCCAAACAGGTGGAAACTGGTTTTAAATGATAACTCTCTTTATTGTGTTTGTTATGATCCTGATGTAATCTTCTTGGTGTAAAGGTTTGATGTATGGTCATTATTGCCACGTTTGTCAAAAAGTGTCTGTGGCGCTGTCCTCACCAAATGAGAATGGTGAACATTGATTGTTGTCTGATAGTGGTGCCACAGATAATGTCGCATGTCGCTTTCGCATGTCACTAGTGAGAAAATAGTGATGTCACATTCTATGTTCCATGTCAAATTTAAGAAATAGCCATGTCGCTGTGTCAAATTTAAGAATCGGCCGTGTCGCTGTGTCAAATTTAGTGGTCCAGACCCATAATATGACTCTTAAACAACCTAGAAGTGTCTGCTCCAAAAGTCACTTTTGTTTATCTTTTTCACAGGTGGATGCCTGTCATAATGTCGGTTCTAATTATATATTTCACGTGCCACTTCATACGCAGTGCATCTGTCCTGCATATTGACACGGTTTTACCCTTCTTGTTTTCGCAATAACATTCAAGTGGTAAAAATCCTTGCGCTCCTTATGGAATACTGATAGGCATCTGAAATGCCACAGACCAGCTCAGGCAATCACTGTTAATTATCAACATCTATTTCTACCCGTCCTGAGCATATCTGTCTGGAATAGTTATCAAATTAATACATCGAGAATAGCCTTAATGTTATCATCCCATTCTAATTGATACTTAGCTGATAACAAGGATAGTTAGGTATATTAAGTTTCTTGTGAGCATCTGTTTAAGATTTGTAATGTACAGAATGTTGTCCTGAGAAAGTAAGATTGACTTTCGATAAGAATTAGAATCAATATATAGACAGACCATCCTGCCCATATTCAACTCCTCAGGGTTCTAGTCTCACTCTTGTAATGTAACTGAAAGACAGGAGTTACAGGTATTGTAGAATAATGAATTGAGAACTTGTATGAATGTGTCGCTAAAGCCACGTCCCCACGTGGCGACTAAACCTCGGCGATTAGTTGTCTATGGTGGCCCAAAGTGCCATATACATCCTCACCCCGGCGATTAGTGTCCCATATAGCAGTGTAGTCGCCAGGTAATGCATTGACTTGGTGCTTTGGGCCACCAGGCACCACTAAACGCTAAGGTTTAGTCGCCATGTTGGGACGCAGCTTAATGCCTGGTCCCCACTTGGCCGATTAACTTTTTTTTTTCGCTGGCGACTAAGGTGGTTAGTAGCCCGGCAATCAAGTCCACACTGGTGCCGTGATGTCTGGCGACCAAAACGCTAGTCGCCGTGGGTTTGGGGTGAAATATTTGACATGTTTAATATTTCCCTATAGCCAAGGGCGACTAGTGGATACTAGTTAGTCGCTGGGCGATGTACTAAAATGGCCTCTAGTCGCCCGCCGATTAACTACAAGAGCGTCCCAACGTGGCGACCAACTTTTATTTTTCACCAGCGTCTAGTTGGTCGCCCGACGACGTACTAACTCTCTAGTTGCCGGGAGATTAATGTTATTTGCCGTAGTTAGTCGCTCAAGTGGGGACGCGGCTTTATGGATAACCTGTCAAAGATCTGCATTGCACCGGTTAAGTTGTCAATTTGGAACTGTTGTTGTATGTAATTACTATTGCTAATGTTTAATCACAGCAAAACCCATTATCAAGAATAATTGTAAATAAAAGTATTCAATCAGTGGAAAAATAAATCTTCCGAGAAGTGATGAAATCAGCCCTCTTTACAGGTGCAGCCCATTCTATAAAGGGACCTTACTGTGAGATAAGATAAGAATGTACAATTGTTTGTAACCTTATTGCTTTTGAAAAAACATTTAAAACCAATGAACAGGACATATGTACATGTACGAAGATTTCCGTGCTGTCTTGAAACAAAAATAACTGTGCGCTGTTAAAGTTGTATTCTGAACTAGTTTCCCTTGAAATCTAAATTTTTTATTCATTCCATTGAATTAGATATATTACCTTTGTCAGTTCTACCTAATACATATTGAAAGAAATTTGAACTATTTCTAATTTAGTCGATAATTGAGCGAGTGGAGTTTTGGTCTTTACATTCGTTATGTACATAAACTATCCTAGTTTGAATAAGTGTTAAACTGATCTACTCTTGACAAATTATTTTCTATTTCTATTCCACTTGAATTGTATATACACTAGCATGTATCATCTGGAAGAACAGGGGCTTACCCTGAAGATGAAGTTTTGAATTAAAAATAAAAAAATAAAAAAATACCTTTATCAGGACAAACTGATTTGGCTGTTTACATGGCCTGTGAGAAACTGGGAAACCCCCTTTGTCTGAGAACCTTCCTCTCCTGTGGATGGAGACAGGAGAGTTCTATAAGACAGTTAAAATTGGTTTTACAACAATTCAGAAAGAAATACCTAAATATCATGGATCATATAACTTCATTGAGTTAAATTTCATCTCCTGGGATCAATATAAGCTATATTCATGCACAAAAAAGACCCAATTTTTGATTAAGCTCTAAATGCAGGAACATAATTATCAACAACAACCAGGCAAGATATCCCTAATGGTGCTTTGTATGCCTGTAGTGCCACCAAATCTGTGGATGTATTGCTTCTGTCATCCACTTATGTGTAGACGATGAGCCTGTGTCACCAAGCTTTGTCAGTGAGTGATGTAACGAGTGGCCCAGACCAACCTCACACCTTCCCCCAGCCCCAGCCCTCCAATCACTCACCTCTAACTAACTACTCTGATTATGACTAACTGTTTGTATAAGTTCATACATTATGTTATAGATTGGGGACCTCAAAGTCAGTGATCAGGAAAATATCTTACTTTACCGAAGATGTATCTGACCGATTACAAGCTCATTTTCAAGCGTATATCGTGTTGTGATTAGTTTCCCATGAAGATCAACATTTGTGTCGCTGATTATTTTCATTTCAACTTATACCTTTGAATTGCCACACACTTAATGAAGATACATATTTCAGATGGAAAGCAGCATTGAGGCTAATAATGCATGTGAAGTGGAAATATATATGACCTGTCTGCCTTCGTCTCCTAAATTATCTTTATTTTAAGTGATGAACCAACAGTCTAGAACCAATCCCAGCAAACAGGACACGTGTATCTACCAGTTTAGCACGTGTCAAACTCATGCAATACTGGTGTTATGGTATTCTCTTAGTAATGCTAGAGTTTTCCTATGTTCCAACCTCAGATTTCACATAGTAATTCACCAAAGTGAATTACCTTTATTATCACGCTCATTACACATGTAAAATAGTCAATTCCATAATGCTATCTATCTTTTATATTTTCCTAAATTTATTGTTTATTTTACATTCAGGTGTCATTCTAATGTGAATCTGGTGTGGTGACAATCTCCATGAAAAACATGTATATCACACTAGTTTTAACATGTGTTATTATCATGTAATACTGGTGTTGTGTAAAACCCTGTGAATCTTCTGAGAAAACCCCCTACAGGTTGCACGAGTTTAATACACATGTAAATTCAGTGAAAAACATGTATTTTACACAGGTCCAAACTGAGTTTTATCTCAGTTATGATTGGTAAATCCTCAGGATAAACCTGAGAAAATCTCGAGTTTCCGTAAGCTTTATTCTTGTTAAACTCATGCTTAACTGGTGGGGCATACATTCCTATAGATTAAAAACTCATATTCACTATTGCAATTATGAAACAAAATTACAATGCAACTTTTAAAGTTGCAAATACTTTCCTTCCACAGAATAACAATGTTCTGCACAACATAAATATGACTGCCTCATGCATCCAAGTATCTCAATCCTCACTAGGTCAGTGGTAGAGTGCTGGGAATCTCTTTGAGAGGTCCCCAGTTCAAACCCCACAATATTTTGTTGCTAGAAGAGTCAAAAATACGAGTTTTACCTGTCAAACCTCGTGTTAAAATCATGTAGGAAACATTAGAAATGAGGTCCACAGAATCCTGAGTAGAACTCGAGTATAATTCATGTGTATGACTCCCTGGATCCTGAACTAACAATGTGTAGAACACGGGTCTTTGTTATCTGGGATATCACTTAAAGTCAGATGATACTTGCAACTACTTCAAAGTCTAAACACATGCTGATGTTCAGATGTCAGGACTCACCATGAGTATCTTTCTGGGATTTACATCAATATTGGGTGTCATTATTCTCTGCTAAGTTAAGACTATTATGTCTTAGACCCTTAAGGTTCAGTGTTTCTAGGTAGTATTTAATGAATACTATTTATTCAGTTGTGTCTCCGTAAGTCAATGTTGTTTAATTTGGATGACTGCCATAATGTCAGTACTAATTTCAGGTGCAGCTGCATACGCAGCACGGGATGTTGGTATCTGTATCGCATATTGATACGGTTTTACCCTGCTTATATTTTTCATAGTGAATTTGTAAAAGAATCCCTGTGCTCCCTATGGAGTATTAATAGGCATCTGAAATGTCACATCACAGCTAAATGATCATCGTTTATTATTTACATCTATTTCTAACCACTCAGCACACATCTTTTTTAATTAGCAATAAAATGAATTGACAACATCAAGAATATCCTTAATGTTATCATACATCTGGCTGCATTGAAGATGAAAGGAAGTGTTTTGGGTGAATTTGCTATGTGCTGTATATGGAGAACAATATAGTTGTAAATTGTCAATGTATATGGGACAAACTTTGGAGAATATGTCACACTTGATTTAACTCGGGGAAATATGTCTCACTTGATTTAACTTGTGGGGAATTCATCAATTTATCTTGGGGAAAATATATCTTACTTGATTTAACACTATTTATTCAGTTATGTCTCAATAAGTCAATGTTGTTTAATTTTGATGCCTGTCACAATGTCAGTACTAATTATGTATTTCAGGTGCAGCTTCATACGCAGCATGGGATGGTGGTGTCTGTATTGCATATTGACACTGTTTTATGCTGCTGCCTTTGTCATAGTGAATTTGTAAAAGAATCCCTGTGCTCCCTATGGAGTACTACTAGGCACCTGAAATGTCACATCATAGCTAAATGATCATCTTTTATTATCTACATCTGTTTCTAACCACTCAGCACACATCTATTTTAATTAGCAATACAATGAATTGACAACATCAAGAATATTCTTAATGTTATCATACATCTGGCTGCATTGAAGATGAAAGGAAGTGTTTTGGGTGAATTTGCTATGTGCTGTATATGGAGAACAATATAGTTGTAAATTGTCAATGTATGTGGGACAAACTTGGGAGAATATGTCACACTTGATTTAACTCGGGGAAATATGTCTCACTTGATTTAACTTGCGGGGAATTCATCAATTTATCTTGGGGAAAATATGTCTTACTTGATTTAACATTAGGAACACGTCTCACTTGATTTAACTTGGGGAATATTATATCACACTTGAATTCCTTTGGGAGGAATATGTCACACTTTATTTGACTTGAGGGAATGCATCACACTTGATTTAACTTGGGGAATATGTCACACTTGATTTAAACTTTGGGAACACAGCACACTTGCCTTAACTTGGGTGAAAATGTCACACTTGGCTTAGTTGGATGAATATTTCACTCTTGATTTACCATTGGGGAATAAATCAGACGAATTGAATTCGCGGAATATGTCACATTTGTCTTAACTTGGGGGGATATGTCACACTTGATTTAACTTGTTGGAATACATCACACTTGAGGACTAGCTCCAGAATAAGGATTGGGCAGGTGTTACAAACATGAACCAAAAGTTAGATCTGATGCTCAACACCACTACCTCTGTAAAACCATGAATCCCAGATTGAACTCATTTTCAACTCGAGGCCGTGGGAGAAAGTCAAAGGTCCCCGTGCTCATACACTGCGCAAATTGTGCATGTTTCCCGGATTCTCAAGAACACACAAGGTATGCCTTAACAAAAGCCTGGTTTTGGCTGTGAGTGTCACATGTCACACTTTCCGTGAGAAAGCCCTACCTCAGCATGTATGGGGGTGGAACAGACAGACTAGGTGAGAGACAAGGGGCGTAATGATGGTAGATGGCGGGGCCTTGGCCGCTATCCGTCTCACTTACTACAGGACCGGCATCCGTCAACGTCCTGTTAGAGTGAGGTGGTGTATATATAAAGGGGGTAGTCGACTACACAACTTGGGCTGCGATATGACGATGTCACAAGGAAATTGCACATGTTACACATATGACACATGATCCAAATTGCCATTTCTAACCATTATATCACTCTTGTATGCAAATTTGTCTATAATATAGTCATATCATGCTGATATAGCGGCCCATGTCATGTAGTGGAATAGCCCCTTTTAAGGGTATGGAGGAGGGTGTGTGTGGAATGTGTGAAGGGGAGGAGGGGGTGCAGGTTAATAATCCAATTAATCCCAGTAAGTGATTAACACAAGCTGTGATAAGGCAATAATTATAATTTTGGGATATGTATCTTTCACTGGATTAAATAGTAATTTATAAAAAGTTCCATTTTCTTAGAATTTTTGTTATTCCTACCCAGCCAAACATGTGACATTAGTATAACATTGCAGCAATGTTCTGTTTGGTTCTATATTTGTTCTTGTTACATTATCTTAATGGCTCCCAATAACGTTGCTGCAATGTACTGCTGTGATGTTGCACTGCAGCATTATTATAAAGGTCTGGTTACATTCTTCAACCTAAACAGAATGTTCAAACAGTGTTCTGTTTTGGTTTTGGCCTAAACTAACCGACACATATCTATATTAACGTTACAATTTAGTGAGGTTTTTGAGGGAATTTCTCAGGTGAGAAAACACACTCTCTGTTATAACTAATTCTATGCAGCAAAAATCTAATTCTAGGAAAGTTACATAGCCTAGGGGTTATATCAGGACCTGAACTTTGTCACTGCATGTATGGAAACGCCCATTTCAATCTGGTGAAAATGCAAGAGAATTAGTTTAAATTTGTCTCCAAGATACCTAAATGAAAATTCAGATCTGAGAGTCAACTGTCCAGTATTTTCTATGCATGAATGCATTATTTCTCTCATTAAGAGCCATTCTATACAATGACACATCTTATGTCGGTAGTACACTTGCAGTAGTCATTGCAGACGTTGTGAAAGACGAGGTCAACATGACGTCAGTGTGAATGACCTGATCTGCCTCCTGAAAACAATATTCAACTCTGATGAAAGTCTGCCTGCGTCTTTGAGATGGGATAAACAGGTATCTGTTTCAGTATCCAGAGCAGAAAATGAATCAGATGAGATTCGAGCTACGTTCAACGGGCTCTGACTAAATCAGTGTCGCTCTGACCACAGTGCTGTGAGGGCCCGTGGTTCAGGTGTGAATAAATGCTTACGTCAGCACAAAGGTGGCCTTGAAGTGGGCCTGTAGGTGTTTAACCAGAGGAGGTCCTCGAGGACATGTAGGCTCATATTTACTACGTGCAGCCGTCAACATACTAATCCTGAAGAAATAGGTGTCTGTGCTTGTTGGCATGTTTGGCTATAAGAGAGGTTGTAGAAAATGGTCTTGGTTGTCTACCTTCAAGTACTGAACGCTAACTTTGTCCCGTGTACAACCCCAGACCAGATTTGAATTGTAGGTATTCCTATGCAAAACATTTGCAATAATTGTGTAATTATCATGTAAAGTTCATGAAGATACCTGAATTATGGAAACACACAATAATTATATCTAGAGCAACTCAAAATATTAGATGCTGCAAAATGTGACCCGTTTTGGCGAATTGAGTCGGATGTCGCACGGGGAAGATTTTTAGTTAGGTATACCATCAGAAAATACTAATTCTTAGCTTTAAAACGAGGTATAGCATGTCTAGATCCGATATCTAGGGCCTGAGATAAGTTGCGACAAAATAAAAAGAACCGCGCCTATGCGGGTATAAGAAACTGAGATAAATGAGTTCAAAGTTTTTCTTACCGCACGCTACCGCGGTTCTCCGATAAAGCCCTAGCAACGTACACTTGTAATTAATCCTTGGTCCTGAAACTTTACATAGTCATTCTACACTATTCTAGCTAACAAATACCAGTAATTCATGCGTTTATATACAAAACTTTTATTCATGCCGGCGCTGCAAAAAGTGACAAAAATCCGGTTCTGAAACAACAACTTAACCTAGAACGGTAAGCATAAAGGATCACAATACCTCATCTTGGCTGCTTAAAAACGACTCTGTGATGACCCTAAGTACCGTGGGTATCCATAATGTGTCTATAAAAGTTCTTGGAATATTCATGATTGTCTTTGGTCGTTAAAATAGTGAAAAGCCACCGAGGTAAAAAAATTAAAATCAGAAAAAGTCTTAACAAGTAAAAATAAGTTAACAATGTTCAAAACGGATTCTTAATAGTTTTCTCAGGTGGTCCTGGGCCTGCCACGACCACGTTTAGCACATTTACTAGGACGGCCCCTGCCCCTAGGTGGGGGTGGGGGGCCTTCCTCCTCTGAGTCAGATGAAGAATTTGATTGCCTCTCCAGCTGTCTGACCAACTCCTCCTCCTCCCCCTCCGATCCTGATGATGTGTCTGGATTCTGTCCTCTGCCTCTGCCCCTGCCCCTGCCTCTGCCTCTGCCTCTGCCTCTGCCCCTGGCTCTGCCCCTGCCCCTGCCTGGCCCATCCCCCTCGCCAGCCTCTGGCTCTGATTCTGAATCTGGTTCCGGCGGAGGTACGGCACGGGGGCCTGGGCCGGGTGCTGGTTCTGGTACAGAGGGCTTAGGGCACATGATGTCCTTTGTATCGTCAGTCCAAAAATCCCGAATGTTCTTGAAGAGATACCACTGTCTTTTGGCAGGGAGGCCAGGGGATGGGGTGGGCTGAGGGCCTTCCTGGGGGACAGCTTCAGGGGCGACAGTCAGCATCTTGAAGGTCTCAGGGGCCGAGTCCGCATACTGCCGGAAGGTGACGTGGCCCTTGTTCTGGTCAGAGAACACAAAGTGATGATACTGCTTTATGCCCTTGAGTGGTTTGATGAAAGGGGTCAAAAAAGATTGCCAGTCATACGTCTCGACAAACACCTTCCCATTCTCGTCCCCCACAAGTTGGGCAAGGTTGACACGTTCTTGGGTACTCTTCACCACAGTCGCCTCCATCTCCGTGAGGCTCGAGACTGGCTCACGACGAAACTTTTGTTTAAGCAAACCAAAGCACCAGTCTGGGGCAAACTTGGTGTGCCCTGTGATCAAAAAGTTTAAGGAAATGGACTGGTGCCGGCCAGTCAGGACCCGCCAGAGAAGATACGCTAGCACAAACTTGTTCTTGTTCTGACCACTACAGTTGTCACAGTGCATGTCCACCGCCTTCTCCCCCAGGGAATACGTTTCAAAATAGTGGTGCAGGTATGAAATAACTGCATTTGACCCCTTACTACCGCAATGGCTTTCGTCGATCAAATAGTTCACCTGTTGGGGGATGGCCTCGGCGCAGACACCGAAAATGCCGACCTTGCGGGGGACAAGGAAATACAGTGGGCCAGGCTGCATAGGAAAGGAGGGAAGGTGTACCTGCTGGGCATAATCAAAACTGATGTGGACCTTCGTGTCAGAAGAACAAGGGGGGTGGGGGCCAAGGGGAGGGGACTCTGCATCCTTGTAGGCAGCCTTGGCAGCCTTGACCATGTCCTGATAAAAGGCCCTCTCCCGAGCCACCACCTCCAGGTGAAGTTGTTGCTTTTTCAGCTTGGCCTGTTTCACAATGTCAGGTAGGTTACTAGAGGCAGAGATATCCCTGTTGTTGCGCTGGCATTCCCAGCAGAGGTCAGTCATAGGGCGGGAACACACTATGCGAGGGAGGAGTTGGAGCCACAGGTTTCTAAAGGTTGAGTCAGCCACACACCTGAAGTTAGCCTCCTCCATGGCGTTGCTGTACAACCTGTAGATGTCGGCCTTTGTGGAAGAGGAGGGGAGGAGGAGGATGTCATCCCGTTTGTGGGAAGACACACGGCCAGGCAGGACGAGGGCGTTGGTCTCGGCATAGGAGTTGATGAAGTCAACGACCCGCCTGATGTCCTCCAGCTGGAGGATCCTTGTAGTCGCCTGTCGGCCGCCAGCCTTCTTCTGCCAGGTCACCACCCCGTGGGACTTGTACCACTTTATGATGGACATCAGCTTGTTCTGGCTGATGCTGGAAAGGTCACAAGGTAAGAGTTACATTAGGCCAATAATTATTGGACACAGGCAACAAGTACAGGTAAGTATTGTAATATTAATATGGACGATTTGTGAAGGTAAGTGCCATGATCAGATTATGTTATGATTCATTACAGTTCATCTTGTAATTTACCTCAAGTAGTATAATAATAGTAGGGATATCTAGGTAGACCTTATTTGAGCAAAGAAGTTGAATATCAAAGCTACTCACGCGTACATGAACTTGAAAGTGTCCCTGCAGACTGGCCGAGAACCGACGAGGTAGTGGCTTCGTTGGTGCTGCCTCTCCCCTCTTCCCTTAATCCCCTTCTTCCAGGTCGACAGCCTGCTGCTATTGTCTGTGCAGGTACTGATGATGCCCAGTAGCAACATGTCCTTCTCGCCTAGAAAAAAAAGTAGATTAGGATAATAACAATCTGTACATGATATGCATGTGACTCAAGGAATGAGGTTTCTGGATTGACCCATGAACTAGGTTAACACGCCCTAAATACTACCTTAAAAACGGTCTGGTTGAGTGTTAATAGTTGGCTGTTATACTTCAACACGTTTTCATGGATTATGGGGTAGTTTTGAGCGAGAACGACATAGCTACATGGTCGCGGCGACAGGTTTGCATAACATGTATCTCATGAAAAACTTACCTGAGGACAGCTGAAAGACCTCCTGCCGACGTGCGACCAGCTCCGACGTCGTAAACTGTTTACTGCACTCCTTGTCTTTGTAGTGCTTGCAGGAACATCTAAAGACAACAACATACATGATATTAGACTTAGTTCACCTTCCTGAGGGCCACAATGGCATGAGACATGATTGATAACCGTTACAGGCCGGCCAGATCAGCTGACGCCATTAAGTAGGTCACCGGACAACCCCGATGGATCATCCCTGTTTATGACACGAAATCAACTTTGAAACTTGATAAAAACTAGTTAGGCAGTTAGACTACATACTAGGGCACAATCGTAGGCAGTTTCATGAACATTGAAAGGGATTTAGGCACTTTGAGTACTTGTTTCAGAGATACGGCAACCGATCGCATGTCGGCCTTTATAAAGTTTTTTCAAAACTCACATGAAGCGTTCGCAGTTGTCCTACTCTGCCTGTAGAAGGTCGTCCGTGGGGTCAGGGATGACCAGTGGCTCATCCTCATCGTCCTCCAGTTCCCCTAGATCCTCCTGATCCTCTTCTTCTTCTTCGTCGGAGGCCTCGTTTGCCCCTCCTCTCCGTCGGTGAAGACAAAGTACTCGTCGACCAAATTCCGCCATTGCTGTGGCTCGGCTATACCACTTAAATTCGCCCGATTTATCATATTCAGGGCATCCGCGACAGCCGCCTCGCGATCCTTCCCGACGATGTTGGGAGGTAATCCACATCAAAATTCAGCAGTGATCCAGGATTAAAACAGCTAAATCCGTCGGAGAAGTGATGTCGCCCGTCCGTCCTGCTCGCCATGCGTCCCTTTAAATTTCGTCAACAACCGAAACCGGAAGGCACGCGAGGCCTCTCAGCCAATCAGCGCGCCGCATTCCGCACACGTGACTGCCTTGACGACGATTGTTTACGGGACGACGATCGGGAAAACACGTTCTTATTGGTCCCTGCAGGCGCAATTTTAAAATCTGAGGCTGTGATTGGTCAGTTCACTTCGCGCCCTTTCAGCAGGTACCCGGAACATGTGGCTGGGATGGGATCCAGACCGACAGGCGAGCCGCGAAGTTAGGGGAAAATGGCGTGAATCGAGGGTCTTTTGTTTCAGATCACTGAGGCGTTGCGCATCTTTGGGGCTTATTTAGAGGGACTTAGAGATGGCTTTGGGACCTTAAATTTTTTGGGGGAACACTTCTGATATAGGAGATATGAATAAAAGAAAAAACCCATTTTCGATAAAAAATGCGAGATCCGACTTCGGAGGCCCATATCTCAGTTTCACTTTCCGCGACATCCGACTCATTTCGCCAAAACGGGTCACAAATATACATAACTAGTGAGGATAACTCAAAACTCGCGGTTTATGGGGTAAACACTGTATTTATAGGGTTACGTCACATGATATGTACTGACCGATCAGCGTGTACCTGTTGGCGGACCTTTACCCCAAAATAAACCTCTCAACTGTAAACATCTGATCTGTTGTTGTCTTATGCTTGAGAAGTAGACCATAATGACGAATACAAGCACCTGAGAACAAACCCCAAAACAACCTTGGGGACGATAGGTGACTCAAGTACCTGCCGACCTGAGGACAACCTAGACCCAACTTGGGAGGTCTTGGGAAGCTGCAGCTTTGAGACAATTTGAGACATCCATGTGCTCACGAATATTTAGCAGTTATGATAAAAGAATAAAATAGCTTACAACACAACATTCTATTCCAATTAGTAGCACCTCTATCCAGCATGGTCCCCGACCCACCTACACAAAAACTCTCCAGGCCTACACACCAGCATAGTGCACCCCACCCAAAATCCCATCTGTGCCCTGAATTTCTTTACATACTTAAGATTTTTCAAATTGGTTTAAAGATTTATTCATAAATGATTGAAAACTACATAATAGTTTGATATGGTCTATAGCTTTCAATTACTTCTTTGACAAGGTTAGTCCAAATTAACCTGCATGTGCTAAAAATACTTTAGATCTGTAGTTTTCCTTTTTGTTTCTTTTAAGTTGGTTTGAAAATTCAATCATTATAGATAGATATATCAAATACTTCTGTATTTTCTATATCTATCCTTGTGTTTTTGTCAACACAACTAGGCCAACGTATCTGTATAATTAATAAGGTGCCTAAAATACTATAAATCAGCCATTCGTAGGAGGGAGAATTACACATGATAGACCTGTTTACTTACAATCCTAGGCCTATAAATAGTGTAAGGCATAAGGACCCACAATTTCCTTCTCTTCTAGTTAGCCTCCCACGCGACCTCACAGATTGTTAAGGACACTAATGAGTACAAAAAGACATTCATATAGGTATTATGGCTAACAATGGATTGGTCTCTATCAATAGAATGTTTCTGAACCATGTCCTGCTCCTGCTCGCCCTCTCAGGTTACTGTGGCTGAGGTGTGGTAAAGACCCAATCGCTGTAGGGATTCTTTTCTTCGAGATTCATTGCGATCTCAAAATCACAAGCATAGAAAATTCATATTGAATTGAAAATTCTTCATAACGGTCATTAGCAAGTACATGGTGAACCATAAAAATACCTTTTCAAATTTAGATTTTTATGTATACAATATCAAGAAAATGGTTCCGATCATAACAGATCACAAAGTCAAGATTGCAAATGGTGAATTGGGCTTCAGTTTACTGTGTCAAGTGACGCGGGGAAGGTAAGACGTGTTGAGGCTTTTTGTTTCACTATTTTAATCCTGCCTGAATGACGTCCACAATTATTCTAGGACTAGTTTCAAAAATAATACTTTTGTGTGGTGGCACTGTTTCAGGACGTTTAGTTAATACCATAGGCGAAGATTGTTGACAGCCACTTGTGAATAAACACTATAAAAGTGATATAGGACGACCCGGAGGGGGCGTCTGTGCATGTCTGTACGACCCAGAGAGCATATTCACAAACTGAGGGCAAAGCCCGAGGTCCATACAGGGACAGAACCAGGAATTTATAGAGGGGGGGAGGGGGGCAAAAACATGCATGTACGGGAGAACGTAAGGCCTTGCCCCCCCCCCCCCCCCCGCCCCCGATCCGCCCCCGATCCGCCCCTGTTCATACAATCCCCCAGGGACATATGGCCATCCATAGATGGCCCAAATAGATTTATATTTTATCGCTGACACAAAGTGCTAAAAAATGTTAAAAAACATGAAAATGAGAAGCGGTACATACAGCATGTCAATACGCACTGCCCCTTATAAGTACCACTCGTTGCCTGTGTGGGTGATAAATGTGTGTTGAAACCTCGTAATGATAAGTAGTTCACAATGCAACTCCGCAATTCTCTTAAACTTTGTGCAACATTTACGCTTATTCTACTGAATGGTTCAGATTTACACCTTAACATTTGAGCATCATATTCCTATAAAATAGGAAAACTGCTCTTACGGGTAAAGCGACCATTCAACATTTCAGAGGGCTTTCAATTATCCCTTGTAGGTGTCGTATTTAATACACCTTTACAAGGCAATGTAGAACAATGACAGACACTCCAGTATTAAAGGTGTGTATTTCCCAGGTAATAATCCCTACAGCCTCTTGAATGCCTGTCCATTGACCGATTTACCAACCCGGTCATTGAGGGGCAGTGTCGGGTTTATGGTTGACCATGGACGACACCTCACGATCTGTGACTACCATCTTCACACCTTTCTTAAATAACTATCTTCGCACCTTTCTGTGACTACCATCTTCTTGATAGTTACAGAAAGGTGTGAAGGCGATCGTGAGGATCATTGTTGTAAGCCCATTTACCTAAACCTTTTTCTTAACAAATTCAAATGGCTCAGAAGTGGGCTCAATACTCAGGACATCCATAAGACAACCTTAGGACAACCTTATTTGGCCTGGTTTGACGCTCCTTTAGACAGAAGCGTACCAGCACATGACAATGTGAAAGAGCAACTGATAAGCTGAACTAAGTTAAAGGTAAAACATCTCATTAAAATGAATGAAAGATAAAAGTATGTCTAGAACAGAAGTACTTTTGTGATGAGTTTCCGAGAATCTCCAAAAGGTCACCACGGTACTGACACTAGTTATTGGCAATAAAGATGTCAAGCTCATCAAACTGTGTGCCTTGTTGTGACAAATTGACCATATAGTAGATAAGTGAGCGTCACATGACTCATAATGTGTCAACTCCGATTTCCAGCCAATCTTATAATGTACATCTCAAATGGCTGGAAACCACTACTGAGGTCTTGTTTACACATCACCATTACTTCAGTAGTGACAAGGGATATCAAAGAACTAAACTATATTAATACTACGAGCAGTACAAAGATATGAGGAAGAGTGTAAACAATTCATGGCAAGGTTCAACAAGTGTGGGAAGTATCGCTATATATTTGGAGGTATAATTATGTACCGATTCCATTAGAAGTATGTTGTAATTATGAGTGAAGGAATCCTAGGGGGCCAAACTGACTTTATACATATCTACTATCCACTAGTTCATGGTACTCTGGGTAATCTTGATGATACATTATATAGCACTTTTACTATTTTATCCTTATCCTTCAATGGGCAATAGAACAACAGTATTATTCTAACGATTATTTGGGTAAATATACTGAGGGCGTGAAAAAATGTTCTAGATCCTTTAAAGTTAAAAAGATTCCTGGTAATCTATTGATCACCAATATGGCGGCCACTTCATTTTAGGAGTTGTGACGTCATGTGCACAACGTCTATAGTTCTATATATTCTACTTTCCATTCTTAAAAGCTATATGAATAGTAAGGTTAATAAAATGGTCTTGTCATAATGTCAATTTAATGGTCCGGGTTTTCAACACATTTGGGCTTTGAAGCACATAGACCCGGCAGAATCAGCATTCAAGGTTTCATATGTCATTCACAGTGGGGTCATCTGACTGGAGATCACCCAGCGAAATAGGCCTAGTCTAAGGAAATCCAAGCTTATTGTAGGTATAAATAAGCTTGGATTTCCCTTGGACTGTCATCATAATCTCATACGTTCAAAGAGGTTGCGATCACTCTCTATCTGCTGGATAAAAAGTCTCTGCATTCGATTTATAAATACACATATATATGTATTCAACAAATCTGAGTTGGAAATGCACTGAAAGCATTATCGGTTAGGTGTGAGGGTTCAGGTAGTGGTGTTTGCGGAGAGTAAGATTGCTTCCTGTCTCTCCTATAATTATGTCCGGAATAGAGAGGTACTATTTCACACAGACTGAACAGTAAAATGATGATTTCAGCTTTAAACATAATCAGTACAGATCAGTCCTGAGTGTGTTTATGACCTCACCTAATTAGTGTAATCCCTTTCATACCCATTATATCAAAGTGACACTTAAGAGCTATTGGTGTGATTTGATCACTCAATTGCCTTGCCCGATTCTAATTAGCCAAATTCTCACATGTTCACCTTGATTCGTTCGCCTGTACTCATTTATCATACAACCAAACTTCTTAGAGAGAAGGCCCCTCTTGCATCATACCCTAAGGCTAATTAAGGAAAGTGCTGAATCATCACAAGTTAGTGTCATTGATGTATGTGATGCTGTTGTTGACTTTAAAGTGGTGATACATAACCTGACTGTGGCACTCTTTTAAATAGTAAAAGTTCTGGCGAAAACAGGCAATTGTTACACTGTTCATGGAAGACATCAAGTTTCTCAGAGTATGCCGCAGCCAGAGGTTAGAGACATTACACCATGTAGCCTCCACTGTGGGGTACTGAGGGTCACAGCCTGCAGTGACGTGACACCATGTAGCCTCCACTGTGGGGTACTGAGGGTCACGGCCTGCTGCCATGGGCTGCAGTGACACCATGTAGCATCCGCTGTAGGGTACTGAGGGTCACAGCCTGCTGCCATGGGCTGCAGTGACACCATGTAGCCTCCACTGTGGGGTACTGAGGGTCACGGCCTGCTGCCATGGGCTGCAGTGACACCATGTAGCATCCGCTGTAGGGTACTGAGGGTCACAGCCTGCTGCCATGGGCTGCAGTGACTTGACACCATGTAGCCTCCACTGTGGGGTACTGAAGGTCACAGCCTGCAGTGACTTGACACCATGTAGCCTCCACTGTGGGGTACTGAGGGTCACAGCCTGCAGTGACTTGACACCATGTAGCCTCCACTGTGGGGTACTGAGGGTCGCAGCCTGCAGTGACTTGACACCATGTAGCCCCCACTGTGGGGTACTGAGGGTCACAGCCTGCTGCCATGGGCTGCAGTGACTTGACACCATGTAGCCTCCACTGTGGGGTACTGAGGGTCACGACCATGGGCTGCAGTCTGGTGGGAAAGGGGGAGTGCACACTGTCTTAATGAACCTAAATGACCTCTCATTTTATCATAAACCTCAATAA
Organism: Lepidonotus clava; assembly: GCA_936440205.1. Taxonomy (NCBI): domain Eukaryota; kingdom Metazoa; phylum Annelida; class Polychaeta; order Phyllodocida; family Polynoidae; genus Lepidonotus; species Lepidonotus clava. The sequence continues at coordinate 632,513 of OW387136.1, read as the reverse complement.
TAAACTGATAAAGGGTCCTGTCTGGTACCTCTGATTTTAGAGTGCTGCAGCCAGTCAGTGGCATATAGGGGTTGTAATTTACATGCTTCTTAGGTTTGCAGCCTCTGAACTTTGACGTCTTCCCATCAACAGCAGCAGAAACATGATATTTAGTAAGCCCTCATAATTTTGACCAAAAATACATTCTGAAATTTTCAAATTGCAAGACAGATCGGAATCACAGTTTATTGTAGTTGTCTTAATTGGAATCCTGTCTTAATTGGAAATCTTTCATCAAAAGTGTGATCTTTCATAGGATTAACAGGGGGACTGTTCCTTATTTGAAAATATGAAAATATCCCTCGCTTTGTAAATAAGAGTTGAGTTTAAAATGAACCTCTTTATCACTTCAACCACCCTTTCTCTTTAAAAATAATAATAATATATATATATACACAATATCGAAAAGAATTGAGGAAACAAGGGTGCAAACCATACAGATTTTGACATAATTTATATCACAACTTAAATCACGTCCATGAAAATTTCATGATCCTCAAAAATTACTGCAAAAGCCTTATGATAATATTTTAACAATATTTTCACCATATTGCAACCTCAAAAATAGATTTCTTAACAAGGAGTAGCATATGAAAAGATTTGTGTGTGGCCAAGGAAGAATCCTATAAGATCTAGCTTTGATCCAAAAAAATAATTCGCACGGCTGATAACATAATTTGGTATCATATCATTTTTTTTATGGTTATTATCACGAATATTTTATAATCCCGGTCTAGAATTTAAATCCAAGTTTACATTTCCATGTCAGCACTATGACACTAAGCGGAGACTTTCATCCAGGATGCCCCCCGCCCCCATTCCCCCTCCCCTGAGCCCCCGGCCTTATTACATCAGTCCACCCTCCCCCCATCACTCACCAAGGTCAGGGGGTCCTGGAATCTGATTTTCAGTGAAGGGACGTTTACCATGAGGAGTTTATCAGTGAGTGACCATCCATCGATTTGACCACAGCTGGGGGCAGTAAATTGGACAGGCTGCTGAGAGGTGCCACTGGATTCTCGGTGAATACTATATTGCTTGCGACCAATATTTCAGAAGGTTGGACATTCTGAAAATGATTTGACATATTCAGATTATGAATATTCATCTCAAATGGGCCATAACAAGGTTTATATGGCAAGAATGAAAATTATGGAATTATATCATTTAAAATGTTAACAAGTTATGTCAAAAAAAAAAAAATCTCAAACAGATAAAACTATCATTCACTGTGATACTTCTCACTTCACTGTAAAACTTGCCCCGATGTCCTAATAATATTTACCCTATTTCACTGTTATACTTACCCCCATTTCACTATACTACTTGTCCCCATTTCCCTGTTATACTAGCCCCGTTTTCACTATACTACTTACCCCCATTTCACTATACTACTTACCCCCATTTCACTATACGACTTACCCCTATTTCACTATACTACTTACCCCCATTTCACTATACTACTTACCCCCATTTGACTATACTACTTACCCCCATTTGACTATACTACTAGCCCCCATTTCACTATACTATTTGCCCCCATTTCACTATACTACTAACCCCCATTTCACTATACGACTTACCCCCATTTCACTATACGACTTACCCCCATTTCACTATACTACTTACCCCCATTTCACTATACTACTTACCCCCATTTCACTATACTACTAACCCCCATTTCACTATACTACTTACCCCCATTTGACTATACTACTAACCCCCATTTCACTATACTACTTACCCCTATTTCACTATACTTCTTGCATCCATTTCACTGTAATACTTATCCCCCAACTACTGGCCAAGAGAATCGAGGTAACATTAATAACATGTTTAGACACTTTGTTCACAAGCCTACATATGTCAACAACATTAATTCTTACCCTAACTTCCATCCTACGTGGATGTCATTCATCACTTGCCAAAACCTGGAGGCTACAAATTTACATGTCTGAAAGACCTAGGCCAGGTGGTAATTAATTATAAGTACCGAAAACTACTTTAAGAAGTTCTGAGAATCGAAAGGTTTAGGTAAGAGTCCTTTGCAGAGGCTTTTGTCATTATCTATATTTCAAAAAGCACATTTGTTGCTGAGGAAATTCTTTTCCGTGCAACATTCATATTTTGTTGTTTACATACAACAATGCCTTAATTGAAGTTCCTCGTATCTGAAAAGCAATCATTTCAGATGAGCCAGCGCTGAGGCATAAATCTGAATGTTACCTTTACAAGGCCCATAGAGGTGAGCGCCCAACTACAATACATCACCGGCTGAACATACACACTACCCATTTACATGTTTGTGGGAGGAGGCCAGAGTCACGCTAAGGCGAGGAGTGAAGAGGCGCGTTAAAAGACAGAAATGGATGAGACTACAAGATCCCTGTGATAAATAGGTTCACCATTGTCTGCGTCCTCTTACAGGTCCTAAGGGGCAACTTACAACATACTCAGGCAAGCATGTGACGTTATTATAACGTTGCAGCAACGTTCTGTTTGGTACTGTATTGGTTCTTGTTACATTATTTTGATGGCTCCCAATAACGTTGCTGCAACTTACTGCTGCGATGTTGCACTGCGACGTCATTATAACATTCTGGTTACGTTATACAACCTAAACAGAATGTTTTTATAACGTTCTATTTTGGTTTCATCCTAACCTCCCCCCAAAAATAATGTTTGATAACATTCTGATCTGGTGAGGTTTCGACCTAACCATAAATAATGTAATTGTTACGTGCCATCTTAGTCAGTACCAGACTGACTAAAAAAGTATAATTGCAGAACGTTTCTGTTACGTCGCAGCTTGGCTGGGAAGACTATGTCTGGTAGCCTAAGTTACTCTTATAAGGTCTTTTCCACATTAGACAAAGGTACTCCTTTTTGAGGTAAGTGCATTGCCTCACTAACAATTAAGATGAAAACCATGTAATCACAAGCTATTTAAAAATTAGACATGATAAGTGATAAAATAAAGAACCATTGGGGACATCCTTGGGTGGTTGTGAAACCCATGGGATTGTACAAACCTCAGGCTTTGCACTCGGTATACCGACACTGATAATCTCAGTGTCAAAAAAAGTCATAAGAGACTAACGTTCTTAATCATTTCAATTGCTACATGTATGATTAACTTTGCATTAGTCATGTTGGTCATCCCTGACTAATCACCTTAGTCAAATATTTCTAGGAATGAGGTGCTAATTGTGGAGTGTAATGACTAAAGTAACACATCATCAATAAAGTTAGTCAAAAGGGCTAACTTACCATTGGCTAACATAAGTTAGTCACTTCTGACTAACTTCTGAAGTCATAGGATTATCAGTGTAGTGACGATCCCCATGGGTTGTACAGCCACCCTCGCATGTCGCCAATGGTTCTTATCAAAATACTTTTTTTGAAACCTATAAAAGTTGTAGCATAATTAATAACATTCATAAAATAAAAAATGGAAACAATGTATTACTTTTCTAATTCAAATCTGTTGATTTTTATTATATGAAAAGAATGGTAACACCATTTGTAATTTCGTTGTCATGTCGAACAACGTGATCTTTCAGATTTTATACACCTTTCTTATGACCCTGCGCAGAGCGGTTGTACTGACCAGCAGACACGGGTGAGGGGATTTCACATAGGCTAATACAGGGACAATTGTCAATCTCTAAATCTCATCAATACACAAACTATAAAGCTCTATCTTTTCCAATATGTGAAAACATTTGTTCACTGCTATAAGTAACCTAAATTCATAATAAAATATGTAGTTTAGATATATTAAGGTATTTTTCAGCCTAGCTTGATTTTTATTTGGATGTGTAACAACTGTAATAACAAGTTAAATTCAGGAACTCACCAAAAGGGGTTGATTTGGATCTCAGTCACCACTATCCTAAAGTCCTCAAAGTCCAATGCATCGTTCTGTTTTAAACCAAACTTGTGTGTTTTATATGATGAATGCCCTTCCTAAATGATTAAATTCCCTTTACTTTAATGTCCTAACTATGATACTAACACTGTCTGTCTAAGGATGTCAGAAGATGAAATAAAAGAATATTTCACTGACAAAAATCTGCCATTTTGGATTTTTGTCCCTTATGTGATCCAAAACACAAAACAATAATGTCACGGAAACGCCACAAAGAGACCTTAACAGACCCCACTAGGTGTAAATGTGCCTTAAGTTAGAGATAGCTGTTACAGCAGAACCTGTGTGGGAGGGTACTATCAAGGTACCTCAGGAACCACTATAAAGTAATCATTACAGTTCCTGCCACGTGTTGATTACATCCACCCATCACTCAAGACGCAATTAAGTACTGTCTGTTAAACCAAACAAACCTGATGAGAATAAACAGTTTCATGTAACATAAACAATTTAAATTGATGGAGCAAGTGGACAATGTATTCGGAAGCTTCTCGTAAGTGTTCAATCCATGCTCCTATTTTAAAAGCTCGTAAGAATCGTTTAAGCATTTTTCAAATATTCATAGTTGTCATCTGAACTCAGTGATCTGTAATAACACTATTTCAGTGGCATCAATTGAACAATTACAGAGGGTGATATAATTTTACATGTAGTCTAATTTCATGAAATTAATTAAGATTCTCTCTTACTACCCTTAAGGATCAGGCGCTTTTCGCTCTGTATGTCACTGTCCCCTGATTAGCATGACCCATTTGTTACTCTCAGCCTCAGAGAACCTTACACCTGTCTGACAGCCTGTTAGATGTAAAGTGGTGTCATATGGCCCTAATTAGTCACACACCTATCTCTGCCTTTGCTGCTGCCCCAGTCATGCCACCCGTATCCACGCACTATTCGGTGCCCCGCCTTCATCGTTAAAGAAAACGTGGTATCAGAAGGGCATTAGTTTTACAGTCTACCTTAACTTTGGACACATTTCTTTATATTTATTGATGGAAGGTTTAGGGAAGACTGCAGCAAAAATGTAAGTAATGATAAGGAACCAGATACCCAGCACATCTTCGCTTGGCGTTAGCTGGAAGATGTTGAAAAAGATTTTTCTGGAAGTATTAATACCATTTTAGAACATTCATCTCATTAGATGGGTAAGTCTTGTTTGTGACCACTTTCACTTCCTTGCGACAACAAGAATCCAAACAGGAACCACTTATGTAAGCAATGGTCATAAGACTATGGTCTGTAGGCAGGTTCCTATGTATGGTTTTCTTGGTGAATCTATTTCTAGCAAATTTCTAAAACACATCTTGAGAGAAGTGCAAAACCAGTTTTGACATGCTTGATGGTTACACAGTCAGCAGTTCTTTTGTCCTGGACTAAGTAAGACATCAGAAGAAAAACTTGACATATGACTGGGTGCCCTTTTTCACCAAGTGATATTCGACACCAGAGACTAAATACTTCAGGTTTTCTGTCTCACTGGGTATCAGAAGGGCCATAACCTACAGGTACAACCCACAAAACTGGCTAACCCTGGTTGGGATAATTTACTTTTTTTGTTTTAGGTTCTGAGAAGGCTGATCTAGAAAAAGATGATCATGATATACACAGTAAACATTATAGATGATGATAAGAGGGTTTGCTTCCCCCTGCTCTTGGGGTCGGTTGCATAAAAGAATCCTTGATACCTGACTGATTAGAGAAGTAAGCATGGATAGCTTTGATTTTACCTGTGATACTATGATATATCACTACATTAAAGTAACAGATTCCCGTGATCTTGACCTACTGGCATGTATCTGCGTGATTTTGTTCCGTCACAAGTAATGAGATGGATCTGAGTGGATCATGGAGGACGGTGGTATAGGTCATGGAGGGCGGTGGTATGGGTCATGGTGGGTGGTGGTATGGGTCATGGAGGACGGTGGTATGGGTCATGGAGGGTGGTGGTAGTGGTCATGTAGGGCGGTGGTATGGGTCATGGAGGACGGTGGTATGGGTCATGGAGGTTGGTGGTAGGGGACAGGGAGGACGGTGGTATGGGTCATGGAGGGTGGTGGTAGTGGTCATGTAGGGCGGTGGTATGGGTCATGTAGGGCGGTGGTAGTGGTCATGTAGGGCGGTGGTAGTGGTCATGGAGGGTGGTGGGATGGGTCATGGAAGGTGGTGGTATGGGTCATGGAGGGTGGTGGTATGGGTCATGGAGGATGGTGGTATGGGTCATGGAGGACGCAGGTATGGGTCATGGAGGTTGATGGTAGGGGACAGAGAGGACGGTGGTATGGGTCATGGAGGGTGGTGGTATCAGTCATGGAGGGCGGTGGTATGGGTCACGGAGGGTGGTGGTAGGGGTCATGTAGAACGGTGGTAGTGGTCATGGAGGGTGGTGGTATGGGTCATGGAGGATGGTGGTATGGGTCATGGAGGGGGGTGGTAGGGGTCAGGGAGGATGGTCGTTTGGGTCATGTAGGATGGTGGTATGGGTCATGGAATGTTATGGTAGGGTCATGGAGGATGGTGGTATGGGTCATGGAGTGTGGTGGTATGGGTCATGGAGGATGGTGGTAGGGGTCATGGTGGGCGGTGGTATGGGTCATGGAGGATGGTGGTATGGGTCATGGAGGATGGTGGTATGGGTTATGGGGGACGGTGGTATGGGTCATGGAGGGTGGTGGTATGGGTCATGGAGGACAGTGGTATCGGTCATGGAGGGTGGTGATATGGGTCATGGTGGGTGGTGGTATGGGTCATGGTGGGCGGTGGTATGGGTCATGGTGGGTAGTGGTATGGGTCATGGTGGGTGGTGGTATGGGTCATGGAGGGTGGTGGTATGGGTCATGGAGGGTGGTGGTATGGGTCATGGAGGGTGGTGGTATGGGTCATGGAGGGTGGTGGTATGGGTCATGGAGGGTGGTGGTATGGGTCATGGTGGGTGGTGGTATGGGTCATGGAGGGTGGTGGTATGGGTCATGGAGGGTGGTGGTATGGGTCATGGAGGGTGGTGGTATGGGTCATGGAGGGTGGTGGTATGGGTCATGGAGGATGGTGGTATGGGTCATGGAATGTTATGGTAGGGTCATGGAGGATGGTGGTATGGGTCATGGAGGATGGTGGTATGGGTCATGGGGGACGGTGGTATGGGTCATGGAGGGTGGTGGTATGGGTCATGGAGGGTGGTGGTATGGGTCATGGATGGTGGTGGTATGGGTCATGGAGGATGGTGGTATGGGTCATGGAATGTTATGGTAGGGTCATGGAGGATGGTGGTATGGGTCATGGAGGTTGGTGGTATGGGTCATGGAATGTTATGGTAGGGTCATGGAGGATGGTGGTATGGGTCATGGAGGATGGTGGTATGGGTCATGGGGGACGGTGGTATGGGTCATGGAGGGTGGTGGTATGGGTCATGGGGGACGGTGGTATGGGTCATGTTGGGTGGTGGTAGGGGTCATGGAGGACGGTGGTATGGGTCATGGAGGGTGGTGATAGGGGTCATGGAGGACGGTGGTATGGGTCATGGAGGATGGTGGTATGGGTCATGGAATGTTATGGTAAGGTCATGGAGGATGGTGGTATGGGTCATGGAGGGCGGTGGTATGGGTCATGGAGGGTGGTGATAGGGGTCATGGAGGGTTTTGGTTTGGGTCATGGAGGATACCAGTATCGGTCATGCAGGTCCTGCAAAGTTCTAGCTTGTGTGGTGTTATCTAGGTTTAACTTTCTTCGACCATGCATAGGGTCATATAGGTTTACAGATGTTCTACCCTGTGCAGAGTTTCATGGTTTGAAAATGTTCTACACTGTTTAACACAGGTTTAACAATGATCTGCTCTTGGTAAACTTAAACTCAATTTTTGCCTGAGTAAGCAATTGAATAAAAACAAATACAGATTTTACAATGTTCTACCCCACAGAGGGTACTACAGGTCTAGTAATGGCCTACACTGTTCCCAAATGTTCATGATGTTTATACTGGGATTCAGTACCCACTTCCCATGGTTACAGATACAAACCTCTCAAATATTATCATCACTTTAGAGTTGACACGGTATTCGGGATCTGATTCTCACAAATTTACTTTATTGCCAATTTGCCATACATGCCACACAGTTTGATATGCTTGACATCTTTATTGCCAATAACTATCGTTAGTACTGATGTGCTTTTTTTGGAGATTCTCAGAAATCTAGTTCCAAGAACTCATCACAAAACAACTTTCATTATTAACACCTGCACTGGATACTCTCTTTCATTTCTTTTACAGAGATATTTTCCCAGTCTAAGTTCAGCTAGTCCAGTTGTTCTCCCAGGTTCTCCTGGGTAAAAACACCAACACCTATTGCAAAAACAGGAAACCAGTTTTCCTAGGGTCCCTGCTCTTAAAAAAATGAACAGAAATGATGAATTTTTACTCTGCATAGACAAGAGAATTCTATACAGCCATGTTATTCGGTATGTCATGTATCCTACTTGGGGAGTAGGATAATTATAATGAGACATGAATCAAGTTTTTATCAAAAGATAGAGCACAGCACAGTGTCTGCATATGTAACATCCAAAAGAAAAGGGGGGCGGAGAGCAGAATGGTGTAGCAGATTGCCACCAAGGCATATTCCCACACAGCCAGCCTGTGACGTAACAGAAACGTTCTGCAACCATACTTTCTTAGCCAGTTTGCTACTTACAAAGATGGCACGTAATAATTACATTATTGAAGAGAAGCTTGGTACCTCACAAATCAGAACATTATCATAACATATGTTTTGGGTGAGGCTAGAATGAAACCAAAACAAAATGTTTAGGTTGAAGAATGTAACCATAATGTTATAATAATGTCACAATGCAACATCACAGCAGTACATTGCAGCAACATTATTGGGAGTCATCAAAATTACTTAACAAGAACCAATAGAGATTGTTGCTGCAATACTGTAATAAGATCACATGTTTGGCTCTGCTGCTACCTAGCCTCCCCCAACCCTACTGCATGTGTTGTATAAACATGTTGATTAACATGTTAATGGAGCACTGAGTCAAACCATGTGCTCCTGTTACATGATGATGTTATCCTCTTAAGTAGATGCTCAGATTATCTGCTGATCTGTCGGTGTATCTAATCTGATTACTACCTTGTAGGATAACGACAGACTTAGGTTAGCGGGCGGCTGTGCTGCATCACTACGGCCTAGAGCTTGACAGTGCACCGCTTATATTACAGAATAAAAGGTATGGGTTTCTAAACTGATGAATTCACTTCTTGGTATCTTATCAGAAGGTCATGGTTCATAGGTAGATTATTATTAATATCAAAAGTAAAGTGAACGAAAACAATAGTAGTGCAATAGAGCGCCATCCTAATAATAATATGTATCCTGCAATGACATAGCGTTATACAGTTATTTGAGTGACACAACAGCATTCAAAATGCCAAAATCCTAATCTAACTGCACTGTTTTCACTTACTGCCACAGCCCTAATTCGACCTCTGAAAAGGCCACCTGAGAAGGTGTTTCAGTTTGTGGTTATGGATGGGAAACTTCACGTTATAACTGGGGCAGTAAACAATGTGTCCGGCATCCCAGTGGGGGCCCCAGGTCAGTCTGATGTGGTTGAGTGATTTGTTCCCCCTTAGCGGGGTGACGTAAGGTAAGAGGCACACAGTGTTACGTGTTCAGGCCACACTTCAGAGTTGTCGATGTATTGAGCCTGTAGTGTCAAGCACCGCACACCACCTCAGGTGGTGATACAATGCTTCAGGTGGTACTTCTTATTTCAGGAATGAGACATGTTATAATGTGAGTAAAAGCAGTTTGAACCCACATACTTTAGGTGCATTTACTGTAAGTGACAAGGTTCTCTGCGATCTCAGAACTTTGGAAACTTTTTATTATGGCTCTGTACATCTCTTGTCCAAAGCCGTCGTCCTTATTTTAATTCGCCCACAGTCTAATACTTTTATTTTGTCAAAAATGTAGTATCTATGTTGCGTGGGTTGCATTTGACAGTGCTATATTTGTACTGCTGAGTGAAGTAAAGGCTTCGGTGTCATATCATAAAGTGAGTTAATACGCATGCCCAAGTCGGCATATATCATGATTAACTTGTCTCCATGTACGTCATCACGTAACGTGCTTCTCACCAAGTATAAAGCCCCGTACCCACTAGGCGGTTTTACCGGCGATGGGTGACGGGTGACTGGGAAAATTAGCGAATTCTTATGATCACCTGTCAATATGGTATATTGAAATGTGCATGTTTGATCTGAATTGGCCCTAAAATCGGCAGATTCTACGGGTAGAATCAGCCGATTTTAGGGCCAATGAGTTGGCCGACTCAACCAAAATCGCCTAATGGGTATGGCGCTTAACACTCATATGGTTGTTAACAAAGGCCTGAGCTAGAATAGACTACAACATGCCTGCACGCCGAAGTTACCATTTTTCCACTTACATTTTGTTACATTTTTCTTGTTGTACAGGAGCTGCTCTTGCAGAAAAGTCAATGTTCTCACAAATTCATCTGCAGACGTGGAAGGTATAGCCGGTTTTCATGGAATTGGGCTTTCGAGGCACAACAGATATTCCCTATTCCTCTACAAATGAACAGACCAAGGTCCCGATATGGTCATGTGTGAGTAAGTGATTAATTGTTGTTTTTGCCAGTAATAATCATATTGCTAGGAAGAGCAGTTGAAAAATCAAAATATTGAAATGGATTTAAAGGAGAGAAGTTAAAATTTGGGTAAATTTACCTGAGAATCCCTTGTCGCTGCCTATTTTGTACCATTGGAAATGAATAAAGAGGGTATGAGGTTAACCCTGATACCAGTTTGTCTGCCATGAAGAAGAGACCATATTAGTCATACTAGCTAGGACTCACCTATGAGGTCATCAACAAGTCTTCCCAAACCCGTATCACCACCTGTTACATACAGTGAGGGAGTACTAAAGACCTTATCTCTCCCCGGCCAGGGAGCCATAAAGGGAGATCCAAGTAGGAACCTACACCCTGCATCCCTACAGGGATCATTTATTTGTTTATATTCAATATTAAAATGAAATTAATGTTGATTACTTCAATGCATTTCTTTTCACCTCCCGGCAAGTGGCCAGAGATGCCATATATCAACCTAAGGGCAGGGCCCACAGGTCTAGCCGAGGGGTGCTGACTCCCCAATGACCACCCTTAAGGTTGGTTATAGATTTATTATACCTTTTCTGTTAGATCTGAGCTCCCAAGGAAGGAGTTATAACTATTTTGATATCCATCAAATCCGCAAACAGTAAGCAAGTGAAATGTAGCTAGGAATGTTGTGCAGATAATGTATATATATGCTACATTTTTTATTTCTCAACGATTTCATTTTTAATAAATTATTGAAGAAATTGAAACAAATTCAGTAATTCAATTAATAGGCTGGTCATCACCTACATTTGATAGGGCATGTGTTCCAACTCTTCCAACTACTAAACTTGCCTCATCGGAAGGTATAATAAAAACCAATATGCCTCTTCTAATCTTCAACTGATCCTTTATGTACAAGTACTTTACTTTGCACAAAACATCTCAGGTTTTGAACTGAACAAAAGCATCAAAGGTACCCTCTCTGTTGGTCCCGTAGCGGGGAGACAGGACTGGGTAATTGGCATGTCCCCAGCAGACAGGTATCAGGCTTAACCCAACTGGCACGATGACGTTTCCTTTTCACCACTGACAGTGGGACGGTGAAATCAGACCAGGAATTATGCAGGTAGCTTTACTCTGAAACATTACAGGCCTACTCAGACTGACAGTCATACCGGGTGGGAGTGAAATTAATCTAGGATTTCTGAGATATTAGAGTGTCCTTTCAAAAAGATCTCAAAACCTGATTCAAAGAAGTCTCTATGCAGCAGTTCTCAGGGGTCCTGATTAGAACTAGCTTAGTGCAGGTGTACTGAAGGGAGGAACACAGGCAGGGGAGGTCTGGAGGACTGTAGGGGGCTAACAGTGGGGTACGGGACAAACAGGGGAGGCCTGGAGGACTGGAGGGGGCTAACAGTGGGGGAAGGGACAAACAGGGGAGGCCTGGAGGACTGTAGGGGGCTAACAGTGGGGGACGGGACAAACAGGGAAGGCCTGGAGGACTGGAGGGGGCTAACAGTGGGGGAAGGGACAAACAGGGGAGGCCTGGAGGACTGTAGGGGGCTAACAGTGGGGGACGGGACAAACAGGGAAGGCCTGGAGGACTGTAGGGGGCTAACAGTGGGGGACGGGACAAACAGGGGAGGCCTGGAGGACTGTAGGGGGATAACAGTGGGGGACGGGACAAACAGGGAAGGCCTGGAGGACTGTAGGGGGCTAACAGTGGGGGACGGGACAAACAGGGGAGGCCTGGAGGACTGTAGGGTCTAACAGTGGGGGACGGGACAAACAGGGCAGGCCTGGAGGACTGTAGGGGGCTAACAGTGGGGGACGGGACAAACATGGGAGGCCTGGAGGACAGTAGGGGGCTAACAGTGGGGGACGGGACAAACAGGGGAGGCCTGGAGGACAGTAGGGGGCTAACAGTGGGGGACGGGACAAACAGGGGAGGCCTGGAGGACAGTAGGGGGCTAACAGTGGGGGACGGGACAAACAGGGCAGGCCTGGAGGACAGTAGGGGGCTAACGGTGGGGGCCAGGACCAACAGGGGAGGCCTGGGGGACAGTAGGGGGCTAACAGTGGGGGACGGGACAAACAGGGGAGGCCTGGAGGACAGTAGGGGGCTAACAGTGGGGGACGGGACAAACAGGGGAGGCCTGGAGGACAGTAGGGGGCTAACAGTGGGGGACGGGACAAACAGGGGTGGCCGGGTGTACTGTGAGGGGCTAACAGTGGGGGACGGGACAAACAGGGGTGGCCGGGAGGACTGTAGGGGGCTAACAGTGGGGGACGGGACAGACAGGGGAGGCCTGGAGGACTGTAGGGGGCTAACAGTGGGGACCAGGACCAACAGGGGAGGCCTGGAGGACTGTAGGGGGCTAACAGTGGGGGACGGGACAAACAGGGGAGGTCTGGAGGACAGTAGGGGGCTAACAGTGGGGGACGGGACAAACAGGGAAGGCCTGGAGGACTGTAGGGGGCTAACAGTGGGGGACGGGACAAACAGGGGAGGCCTGGAGGACTGTAGGGGGCTAACAGTGGGGGACGGGACAAACAGGGGATGCCTGGAGGACGGAAGGGGGCTAACAGTGGGGGAGGGGACAAACAGGGGAGGCCTGGAGGACTGTAGGGGGCTAACAGTGGGGGACGGGACAAAGAGGGGAGGCCTGGAGGACTGTAGGGGGCTTACAGTGGGGGACGGGACAAACAGGGGAGGCCTGGAGGACAGTAAGGGGCTAACAGTGGGCGACGGGACAAACAGGGGAGGCCTGGAGGACTGAAGGGGGCTAACAGTGGGGGACGGGACAAACAGGGGAGGTCTGGAGGACTGTAGGGGGCTAACAGTGGGGGAGGGGACAAACAGGGGAGGCCTGGAGGACTGTAGGGGGCTAACAGTGGGGGACGGGACAAACAGGGGAGGCCTGGAGGACTGTAGTGGGCTAACAGTGGGGGAGGGGACAAACAGGGGAGGCCTGGAGGACTGTAGGGGGCTAACAGTGGGGGACGGGACAAACAGGGGAGGCCTGGAGGACTGTAGGGGGCTAACAGTGGGGGACGGGACAAACAGGGGAGGCCTGGAGGACAGTAAGGGGCTAACAGTGGGCGATGGGACAAACAGGGGAGGCCTGGAGGAATGTAGGGGGCTAACAGTGGGGGACGGGACAAACAGGGGAGGCCTGGAGGACTGTAGGGGGCTAACAGTGGGGGACGGGACTAATAGGACAGGCCTGGAGGACTGTAGGGGGCTAACCGTGGGGGACGGGACAAACAGGGGAGGCCTGGAGGACTGTAGGGGGCTAACAGTGGGACCAGAGGGCGGGACAAACAGGGGAGGCCTGGAGGACTGTAGGGGGCTAACAGTGGGGGACGGGACAAACAGGGGAGGCTTGGAGGACAGTAGGGGGCTAACAGTTGGGGATGGGACAAACAGGGCAGGCCTGGAGGACTGTAGGGGGCTAACAGTGGGGGACGGGCGAACAGGGGAGGCCTGGAGGACTGTAGGGGGCTAAGTCAAAGGGTATGGTCTCTACTTTCTCATATATTCAATCATCCAGGAGCAAGGTAAATATCTCAGTTCTCCAAAACCATGGTCAATCTGGTGATTCAAAACAACAAGCAAACAGTGACATTATTCAAATGCTCGTCATTAAAGACGCGTCCCACTAGGTCAATTGACACCACCAACAATTTTTAGCTAATCTTGACTCTTTCCATCCTCAGCAGCTAGTGCTGCCAAAGAATCACTAATCGCTGAAGATGCAAAGGGCTTACGACTGACCGAAGTCAGCTTGCATTATTGTTTTGCCCAGTTTGTAATGCACTTAGAAAATGGAGCTCAGTATCGGATAGTGCTTGATGCTACTTTTGTCCAGTTGGATGTAATGATGAACTCTCCAGGATTCATGCTTTATTCAGATGTTTCCTGTTGGGTGGACCGACCAGGGTCTTCAGGGGTAAAGGCCAGCGGGCCCCTGGGAGACTCAAAGTGAGGCTGTAAGGGTGGAGGAGCCTGCTGCCACTCAGACCCATCCCTCGCCCCTCCGAGGGGGGCGAAGTGACATTCAAGGACCCAGACTCTGAACCTCCTGACCCCTGTCACTCCTTATTACCAATGACTGAAGTGCCATTTACACTAACACCCGAAACCCTGTCACTCCACCAACTGAAGGGCCATTTACACTAACACCCCTGACCCCTGTCACTCCACATGACCACCAGTAAAGGGTACTCTACAATAAAACCCCTGAACCCTGTCACTCCACCAACTGAAGGGCCATTTACACTAACATCCTGAAGAGCTGTTCACACTAACAAGTCTGGCCCCTGTCACTCTCCATGAACACTAACTAAAGGGCCATTCATATAAATGCCTCCATCTCCTGTCACTCTCTTTGAACACATCAAAAGGGTGCTTTACACTAACACCCCTGATCCCTGTCACTCCTCCAACTAAAGGGCCATTTTCACCAATACACCTGCTCCCTGTCACTCGACCAACTGAAGGGCCATTTACACTAACACCCCAACCACTGTCACTCCACCAACTGAAGGGCCATTTACACTAACACCCCGACCCCTACATTCCACCAACTGGAGGACCATTTATACTAACACCCCTGGCCCCTGTCACTCCACCAACTGAAGTGCCATTTACACTAACACCCCTGGCCCCTGTCACTCCACCTACTGAGGGGCCATTTACACTAACACCCCCTGTTGCTCAGCATTACCACCACCTGAAGGGCTGTTTACACTTGCACTTTAACCCCTGTCACTCCACATGACCACCACTCAAGGGCTTTTTATAAGAACACCCCCGATTCCCTGTCATACTGCATGACCACCAACTAAAGGGCCATTTACTTGAACACCTCCGACTCTTGTCACTCCTCCAACTGAAGGGCTGTTTACACTAACACCCCTGACCCCTGTCCGTCCGCATGACCAGCAACTGAAGGGTCATTTACACTATAACTCCCTGAACCCCTGACACTCCTCATGGTCGCCAACTGAAGGGTCATTTACATGAATGCCCCCAACTCCTGTCACTGCAGATTACTGCTAACTGAAGGGTTGTTTGCACAAATGCCTGTGGCCTCTGCCTCTTGTCACCTCACATGTCTACCAACTGAAGGGCCGTTTACTCAAAGGGAGAGAAGGCAAAAGTATTGAACAAATTTACTTTAACAAGCAAATTAAAAGTATTTGAGAGTGTACTACATTATGATGTTTTCACAAGTAAACTCGGCCTGTACTCTCAGGCATTGGGGGTGCATTACTACCTCTTCACTGAGTAGTGTTCAGTAGCTAGGGCATGTAGAACGTTGCCCTGAAAAAAGTTTTTGTCTTCTTTTCCAAGTGGTGTGGTGAAATAAAATGCTGAATGCCCTCTAGTGTGTTATTGGGCAGGTTAATTCCATGAGCAGCCTGAAAGTCCCAGGCCTAACTCAGGGGTTTTTACCTTTATATAATGGTCTTTCTGACACATGGATTCATATCAAAGCTCCTTCTGTAGTTTTAATAGCCACTGGCCTAATGCTCCATAAAAACTTCATAGTTTCTTTTCTCTGAACAATCAAGCAATTTGCAATATTACACAAAAATGGCAGATTAATGATATGTTATGAAATTGCATGAGATCATGGAAATTCTAACGATATATATGTTAGTGTGTTCATGTTGCATAGTGTGAACCCAGTGTAAGATAAAGGTACACAATACCATAGCCAAATTGTAGTCAAATAACTGGTGTAGCAGATACCACTTACTGGGTCATCTATATTCATAGCGCTGGTGAAACTGATCTAAACAGCCTCAAATCAGATCATGAAGCAATGTAACCTTCAGCAGCACGTATCATCCACAGATCTACCCGTAGGTGGGCACTGGTAGGTGCTCCAGGTAGGGTTGGAAGTGGATTGACGTGCTGTTTTACACCTATCATAGAGACTTTTTAATATACAATAATAGGGTTAATGGTAATTTCAGAAAAATTGCATATTTTATTTTTAAATCATTATGGATGTGTTTTTAGTATTTGTAATTGATTTTAATCAGTTATTAATACTAATGATAATGAAAGTGGAGTATCTGTGATGGAGATTACAATCAGTTTTTACCGTTTTCAATTTTGAATTAACAAGTAAGTGTAACATCGAGATATTGGCTTTTAATAATTAGAACAGAATCATATATAATTTGTACTTTACAAGATACGTTTATCTAACCTTTAGAGATGGGAAAAACACACTTATGATATTGTCCTAAAGTAGTCCCAAGCAAGTATGTGATGTTATTATTACGTTCTACAACGTTCTGATTTGGTTCTTGTTACGTTTATTTGATGGCACCCAAAAACGTCTTCAGAACCTAACTTTGCAATGTTGCACTGTGACGTTATTGTGACATTCTTGGTATCATCTTCCACATAAAAATAATTTCATAACATTCTGTATGAGTAAGGCTCTAACTTTACTAAAATGGCATGTTATTATAACATTCTTTTTAGTGAGTCTCAACCTTACTTAAAATAACATAATTGTTATGTGACAATTTAACAAGTAACATACTAAGGGCGAATTTCACAGTGGTCATAATTTTAAGATCATAATTTTAGTTAATAGATATTTTGACTTTTTTCATGGTTAAGTTTCAGACTTTATGATCTTATGTTCCTATTGTTATCTATATATTTTTTGAGTTAAGATCATTGAATATTAAGAACATCTGATCTTAAAGTTTGTGAGATGTGAGAAACGCATTTCCAATTCCCCTAGTGTGAAACGCTCCCTCAATAAATAGGTATGGTCACAGAACGCGCCCATTATGTCGCTGCCTGCCTGGGGTGTGCTACATTGTGTAAGCTGTTGAACGTTAGCTCTCCCCTGAAGCCCCACTTGCTGTGATGAACGTGGGTTTTCGTAGAGCTCTTGATCCCTTGCGAAATTATTCAACATGTTGAATATTTTCGTAGAGAACCTGTGTGATTTTACATGAGATTCCTTACGAAAATGATTGCAAGGGAGCTGTCATATCAGTGTGAATGCTATGCAATCAATTTCGCTAGCTTGCGATCATTTTGTCCTACTTGAGACTGTTTGCGAATGTTTGAGATAAAATTTCCTTTGGCTTCTGCGACGGGAAAATACGCCATGGTGAATGGGGCTTCATGGAAGGTTCTCTACATGTAGGTATTTTCAGAGTGAATATATTCTGTAACGGTGGCTGCAATCTTCACTGTGTGCTTCCCAGCAAGTTCAACGTCTAACAAAAGCATTCAATTTTGAATGTTCTTATTTCTGTTTTACAGCCTTAGCGTCATTATTCTTACTTTATAATTCTTATTCAGATCTTACACAACTAACTGTGTAGCAAGTTTAAATGATACCCACTATGTTATGGGACTTCAGGGTAGATAGTATACTGCTGAGTGATGAATTCATGAAAAGAGCTGGAATGATGTGAAAAGGCAATGTGTCCGTTGAGTAAATATTTTTACTGGAAGTTGTCACAGTTTAACTATCATTGTTTCGTAAATGGCTCAGTATTAGATCTATGTAATAGTGTTCTGAATTCATGCTTATTCAAACATTTCTCAAACAGCCAAGTAGATACGCAACAGTCATTATCCTGCCTTATTAGGCCTGATAGCCGCTAAACCTTCTCCGATATATCTCATTTTACTGTGACTTCTTTGTATAATGTTACGTGGATATTACATTAAATATTTATAAATTATCAGATGACTACAAGAACAGCTCAAAAGACACGACTGACAAGTATATATGTAACAGACAGTATTCTCCCCGAGGCCTGCTAGTCGCTAAACCTTCCATTCTCTCATATATACATGAACATATTTGGCAACGAAATCACTACATTATTAGTCATTCTTTTCTATGTAATTTCACCATTGATATCACGTGTAATCCTAGTGCCCATACACACTTTGGTTCCGTTTCACATTACATAGAACGCGACAATAAATAAACATCTCGTTGTGCCAAACCGAGACCTGATCTCAATAAGCTGGAGGCAGTGTAGGCTCCCGCCTGCTGAGACTATTCAATCATAGCTGGAGAGGTTGTGTAAACAGGGCCGACCATTCCTTTAATCGACACGTTATTCACCAACCACTGCCTCAGGATCAGGGGCTGGGGGCTGGGGGTTAGGAGGGGAGGGGAGAACGTTAATAGAGAGGCTCTGTCTCAACGGTAAGACAAAAACAAAGGTTTAATGAATTATCACTGTATTGATTAGCTCTACCCGACAGGCAGAAAGATGTTCCTGGGTGTCTGCAGACCCCCTGTGGGTCCCAGGTCAAAAATAAAACATTTTACTTTTATTTTAGGACTGGCTTATACACTTTACAGACTAGCCTCAAAATTCGCTGAGATAACAGCCAGAACTACCAAGTGATGGGAGTTTTTCTTGTGAGAGTCGAACAACGTTAAGACCTACTGCCAGCTTTTGGTCGTTTCGCTCCAGGGTTGTTATTATTCCTACAGACTGAACATGTACTGGCACCCGGTTGATGGTTTTATTTGTATCATTTAACAGTTCCCTTTCCATGCAGTCTATACAGGTAACTGAGAGTTCCTGCACGTGCTTACCTTATAAGTGAAAGACGTCAGCCAATTCTAGCATAGGTTTTTCTTGGAAGTTGGGGACCACTGCTTTCTGTGACAGGACTATTGTACTTCATCAGTTAAAATGTGTGTACTCGCATGTGAGCTACGTTTCTAGACATACCTAAATAAGCTTTACAAATCTGTCCAGAGGCGAGGTTAAAAGACGTGTAAAATGGCATAAACAGGCCTGAGCAGGGGTGATTAGGTGTGAACTGGTGTAACCTGGGGTAAAGAGGTTTGTACCTGTGTGAAGAGGAGTGAAGACATGTAAACTGGTGTCAACAGGTGTGAACTGCTGTCAACAGGTGTCAACTGGTGTCAACAGGTGTGAACTGTTGTCAACAGGTGTAAACTGCTGTCAACAGGTGTAAACTGTTGTCAACAGGTGTAAACTGTTGTCAACAGGTGTCAACTGGTGTCAACAGGTGTCAACTGCTGTCAACAGGTGTAAACTGTTGTCAACAGGTGTCAACTGGTGTCAACAGGTGTCAACTGGTGTCAACAGGTGTCAACTGCTGTCAACAGGTGTCAACTGCTGTCAACAGGTGTCAACTGCTGTCAACAGGTGTCAACTGCTGTCAACAGGTGTCAACTGCTGTCAACAGGTGTCAACTGCTGTCAACAGATGTGAACATGTGTCAACAGGTGTGAACTGCTGTCAATAGGTGTAAACTGCTGTCAAGGTGTGTGAACTACCGTCAACATGTGTAATATGGTGTGAACAGATGTAAACTGTCATAAAAAGATGTAAACTGATGTCAACCGATGTGGTCAAGTATAAACTGGTGTGAT